>JAPYZK010001899.1:0-15816 GCA_030522785.1 Platygaster equestris | reverse complement strand
TGCAAGAAGAAATTTCCACCGCACGGCATTTGTTTTGTCGCAAACAATTTTTTTGTCGCCGAGCGCGCGGAGCTCCGTCTCGTCCTGCCCAGCGTGAGCACCTATGGAAAATCGATAAATCGCCGAATTATGAGTGTTCAGAAGATTGTTACCTTCGATCACGAAAAAAACAATTTCGAGCCCAACATCTGTTCATCATAATGTATTAACATTACCTGCACGTGCATCTACTAGGGAAAAAAAATGTTCAGAACCTTACGTAGACCTGAAGGGGGGGGGGGGGGGCAGAAATATCACGGAAACCACACAAGGCGACAAGAGGTGTTAAAATTTAGGGAAAACTCCCTTTCAGAACATCCATATATTTACCATCTCTCTTCAGCGTTGTCAACTCTCAAATCTGGGATGTTCGGTATTTTCTTGTTCAAGTAGGCAGAAGATATTTTAAGCAGGGCCTAAAAATGGTTAAATCTGTCGTGAAAATCGCGGCAATGAATTAGAAATATCATGAAAATACAGTGTCAAGTGATCAGACGGTTTAAACTGGTTTATACCAGGGATGATAAGCCGCTCCGTTTAACAACCCGATCCGTGAACTTATAAGCGATCCGGACTCTGTAAGCAGTTATCGAGTTCGATCCGGATCGGAATTGATAAGAATTCTTAAAGAGTCCGATCCGGATCAGTGTCGATAATCACTTGATGAGCCCGATTCGGATCGAAATCAATGAGAATTCTTAAAGAGTCCAATCCGGATCGGACTGTTTAAGCACTTATCGAGTCCGATCCGGAGCGGACTCTTCAAAAATCCTTATCGAGTTAGATATCACTATGAACAGATCTGTTGATGGTGATCAATCTGGCAGAAGCAGCGATGAAACTCCAATATGAACTACGTTTATTCAGGCGATTTCTTCGACATTTATTAATAGTAGTAAACCAAAAACAACCGTAGATCGAATTGAATTCGACCGTGGAATGAAAAGAGTATATTTCGCACCAAGGGGCAGAAGTTGGACTTTTACTCGATCGATGTATTGGCACTCGTGACCATCCGAGAGCGCTCTCGGATTGGCTACTCGTACCAATACACCGATCTCGTCAAAAAGTCCAACTTCTGCCCCTTGGTGCGAACGATATTTTTTACCACAAGTGTATGTTTTGAGCGTTATTTTAATACCTGGAGGAGCGGTCCTAAAGTTCCGTTTTTTAAGCGATTGTTGCGATGAGGAAGAAAAACCTACTTTTAATCCGTAGCGGGCAAAAAACCATACTTTTTTGCCTGTTGTAATTTTTTTGCCCTAGGGTTTGAAAGTAGGTTTTTTGTCCCGCGGCACAAGCATCGCTCGAAAAACGGAACTTTATAGGACCGCTCTGCAGGTATTAAAAGACGTAAACAACATACACATGTGGTGGAAAATAAGTTTAACTTTCGACTTCAACACTTCCCCTAAAACTTTGAACTCCCATTTACTTTACAATATCAATCAAAATGTTTAAATTGAAAGATGGATCGTCAGGGGCCCTTTATGGATGAATTCTGGGTCAAATTACCGGAGAAGATCTGGCTTATATCCGGATGAATTTCATGGAGCTTTAATTTTTCTCCTGCAATTGCAAACAGATACGACCGAGTTTAGCTTCGTAACTTCCAATTGCTGAAGCGAATCTGGATCTCCAGAGGCTTGGTTTTCTGGGTCTCCGCGAGTGGGGCATGTTGACCGTTCCGCCACGTCGAGTTTAATTTTCGAATAAAATCTAACAGAATTTTCTTCATGCCCGAAAGAATTAGAGCTTTTACTTAAGGTTTGGGTTTTAACTTTAAAGGGGACTACTCGTTTTTTTTAAGGCAGAAAAGTTATAAAAATTCGAAGAGCGAGACTGACCCCTACTGTTGAAAAGCAACAATTTTAACATTTCTCAACGATGTTAACGATTTCTCGTTTCAGCAACTTCACAATCTCTTTCGAGAGTATTGAGCAATTTCTGACCGGTTTGAAGAACTTTATCACCGATGTTTTAGAAACTCTCTGAGATGAACAAGATTTTAATGTACCCTGCCTAAAAGAATCCATTCAATCCAGTTCACCAATTCCTCTGAGGGAATCGAACTGGCAAACCTCGAAAATCCTCAATTGTAGATCATTGGTCAATAGGTTGCCTGATTGATTGAACTGGGTTTTTTTAGAAGCAATTTAAGAATTTAAAAGATCGTCTAATTCGAAAACGTACGTTTTCCAGGTCTCCAGGTGGATTCAAGTTTTCATATGTGAATAACCAATAGTTTTTGCGTGCAAAAATCTATTTTGACGACGCGGGGGAAATTTTTAGATGCGCAGGAAAAAGTCTCTCACTTGATAGAAATCATCTAATAAGTTGAATAACTTATTAGATGAACAATATTTTCGTGGAGAGTTAAATTCTGAAAAGGTAAAAATATGTGCTGAACAATTTTTTATTGACTTACAATTTTGAAAAAAAAAAAATAGTTTTTTTCTGTTCAAACACCTTTCGAGTGACAGTGATTGCTCTTGGAGTATTTGGCTGGAAAATTTTCTTACTATCTTTTTCACAACTACTAACATTTTATCGATTTCTTCGACCGGATTTTTTGAAAAATTTCCTTCTTTTAATACTGAATTTTCAAAACTGTGGATACATTTATTTGTCGTTACTACAATCAAGTTCTTGGCTGAACGTGGGCTGGCTTTCTGAAGTAATGACGAAATCGTTAACTGACTAAACAATGGAAATAGGGATTCTCGAATTGATTCACAAGTATGACCCATTTCTTGCCGAGCATCTCACAAAACACGGCAATAAGGGAAGGGGACATGTCAATCATTTGTCTTCTACAATCTGTGGAGAACTCATTGAGATCATGGTCTAAGAAGTATTGACAGAAATTTGTACTCGAATTCAGAAAACAAAGTACTATTCAGTTTCGGTTGACTCCACTCCTGATAAAGGGCACATAGATAAATTGACGGTGATTACTAGGTACATGGAAGAAATCTACCCAGTTAAACGCTTTCTGACTCTGATCCCCAATTGTGGACATGCTGGTAAAGAAATGACAACAGCTCTTGTGAAATGTTTCGAAGATCTCGGAATGGAAATCAAAAACTGCTGGAATCAATCCTACGATAATGCGCCCAACATGTCTAGGAAGTATGAGGGCATGCAAGCTTTGATACTGAAGTTTAATCCTTACGCTATTTTTGTTCCATGCTGCGCACATTCATCGAATTTGGTTGGAAAAACAGCTGCTAGTACATGCTCTGCTGCTATCTATTTTTTTGAATTCATTCAACAGCTTTTCGTTTTTTTCACCGCATCGACTTCCCGGTATAAAATTTTGAATGAAATACTGTATACAGCTGAGAAAATCTACGCCGTGAAGAATTTGAGTGTAACACGCTGGTCGTGCAACTATAAAGCAGTCAGAGCCCTTACCTACGGTTATCATCAGATCCATGGAGCCTTGACTGCGCTTACCATCGATAAAAATCAAAAGGCTGTTGTGAAGAATGAAGCTTTCGGAAAACTTAAAAACTTTTCACAACGGAAGCCCCTACTCAGTGCGTGTTTTGCAAAAAATATTGTTTGCACCACGGACCTGAGGCATGCTTTTCCGCCCTCGACGATGTATGAAGCCTCTCGACACTTGGTTGCGCCTCGTGCCTCGATTTAGCTTCACACATCGTCTTGGCCCGAAAAGCCAAAATATCATTTTCTTTAATTTTCGGAATTTGTTTCCGAAAAGTTCGATACTATATTATATAGATGTGCATCGATTTCGCGCTTTTTCCACGAGAACAAGTGACAGTCAAATTTGCGTGATGGATTTGTCCTTATCTGCCAGAATGCTTTTTGTTGAGATTTCATCGTAAATGGGAAGAAAATGTTTAATCTGCACATTCAAAATTTGTGTGCATATTTTTCTGACCTGATATTCGAAATTTGGGGGTAATTCCGGATTTAAAGCCTATTGCAAAATTTCAAGATTCTATAAGCATTAGGAGAATCTGAAACGACTCGAAAATTTACCAATTTAAAAAATCGAATTTACATGATAATTCTGCTGATCTCGAGAATTTCTATAAATTCGAAAAGGTTGAAAATTTTCGAATTTTTAATATACATTAAACAAAAAATGTACACGGGAAAAACGGCCGAGTTGACGGTATTCGGTTTTTGCTTGATCGTACTCGGATAGCTGATTGCGTTAACTCGCAGCATCCGTGTAAGCAAATCGGTGTTGGCACAAACCAAACTCCCGAGTTAACGCAATCCGTTTTTACGGACATGCGAGTCCGACTTGCGCCAAGCCCGATTTTCGAGTAGATTCTAATCGGTTTTTTGCATTGACGCTGCCGTCTTGTGCCAAGCCCATTTTCCAATTGGTATTGACGTTGACGTGTTAGTATTTTTACGTTGACACTACCGAGCAACAAAACTGTAGCGCGCTGTACGTTTTTGCATGTTTGAAAAAATCTAAAAATAGTATAGTTGTACTCATCTGGACGCTTCGTCGTCCATGTAACGAAAATTGATTTCGATGAAATATGCCTCTGTTGATAACAAAAAATATATAGTTGTCAATTGTTTATAGTACACGGAAAAAAGTCTGAGAGCTGAAAAAATCATTCCGATTATATGTGTGTCTCATTGTCTCATCTGCGACATTAAAACCTGCAACTCAAGTAGAAAAAAACTGAAAAGATGTTTCTTGAATCACATTGATATCTATTTATCAAATTCGGCAAACCGAATTCTAACAAAATGTTGTTCACGAAGTGATCTGTCATGTTGACTAACATGAACAAAACACTACACAAATAAGCGTTTGAAGTGAATAGGGGTACCGCCAAGTCCGAAATCCGAGTAGATTCAACTTGGTTGCTGGGCTTGACTCAAAACGGAGTTGCCAACTCGGCCGTCTACGGTTAACGCAACGTGGAGTTTTTTCCCGTGCAGCTACGTCTAAAATTTTTTCCGAATTTTCGATAGAATCTCGAGAAAACAAAGAGCATTTTGACAGATAAGGAGTTTCATAACAAACGAATCACGGAAAGTCGACTGTCACTTATTCTCGTGGAAAGAGCGCGGAATCGATGTGATATCGAATTTTTCGGAACCACATTCGGAAAATTGAGAAAACTGATAGTTTTCATCATAAAATCGAATTATTTTTCACCGAAATACATTTTTCCCATACAATTCGAGTATGTTGGCGAGTCCAAACCAACATTCAAAAATTGTGAAATTTCATGTCAAGTTTGGACCTGCAAGTTTAACGAAATTTCTTATATTGAAAATTTTGTTAAACTAAGAAATTTCGTTAAACTTGCGAACATGACAAATTTCGGAAATCCAAATGAACCTGAAAATTTCGTCAGAATACTAGAGAATTCAAAAATTTCCTCTATTTACATTTGGGATGTCAGTTGAAAATTCGAAAATTTGTAAAACTTGCGATGAATTATGGAAACTGTCAAAATTTTAAAAACATTGTAAATTTGAAAGAATATTTCACGGTCTGAAATCCGCACAATTTCCATAAATTCGAAGAGGTTCGAAAATTTGCAAATTTAGAAACATTTTGGACTACGAGAAATTTTATAAATGTTACAAATTCAAAAATTTCTAAAATGTCGAGGTTTTAAGCATCGAAAAATTCGAAAATTTTAACAATTTCAGAAATTCAAGACTTTTTTAAGTGTTGAATGAATAATCTATTTAAAAAGTTTCTCGCGCTTTGAACTATTCACCTGAAAATGTGTATGTATACGTGAATATTTTTTGTATAATGTGGCGTATGAAAAGCCCTGGGCGTAATATTCCAGTAAAAAAAGACAAAAGACGTTTTAGAGAGGTCCGAGAGCCTAATTTACTTCGAAAAATAAAAACGCCAAATTTTTCGGTCGCCGCTTTTACCAAGCTATTTCTGAGTCGCGTTCTTACGCTTTAACTGCACTTGTCTACTTTTTACCGTACATGATCTGATCACACTTTTTACCTGTCATGTCGCGCGTGGATTTTTTACGCGCAACGATACATTAGTCAGTCTTATTGACTAGCGATACACTTATACGTTTTACTCTGAGGCCCTCCTATATTACACGATTTTGAATCGCAATTAACTAATGTCTGCGGGTGGGAGTCAAGAGAATGCAACCAATTTAATACTAAATTCGGATCCAGACTCGATAAACACTCAAAGGGTCTGCCGGTATCAGACTTGATAAGGATCTACTGGAGTGTCCGCTCTCCCGATCAAACTCGATAAGCCTTTAAACAGTCCGATCCAGATCGGGCTCTTTAAAAATTTTTATTGAGTCCGATCCGTGCGTTGAAATCGTTAAGTATTTATCGAATCTGATACAGATCGGACTCGATAACTGCTTAAAGAGTCTGGATCGCTTAAGCTCCAGGATCGGACTGCTTAGCGGAGCCGCTCCACATCCCTGCCAGATTCTGAATGATACATAAAAATGCATGGAAGGTCACAAACATGATGGAAAATCTTAAACAATTCTCAGAGTTTTCGGAATCTTTCATATGTGTTCGTTAACCGTGAGGAAAAATTGATCCATCAAAAAACCTGATTCATATTTTATGTATATAAACATAAGGCTCCAAGTGGAGGTTTCATCTCTGAAAACCACCCAGCGTAGATTTGTTAGCTGCCAAAACCCATTGAATATTCGGGGAGTAAAAGGGGCTAACCCACAAAATTTCAAAAATCGACTTTTTTCTCTTTTTGTATTATCCTAGTTTTCTTACGTATCGTATTTTTTGTAAAAATGAAGACATTTCACTTCACTATTTTTAATGGAATAATTGAGTTCCTCAATGGGCTATCCTAAAGGGTAGTCGGGGACCAAAAGGGGCTAACCCCATACAGAGTCTTGTGGAGATTCATAATTTTTTGTTAATCCCCTGAGGTTTTGAGAAAAAATTACTAGTCTGCTGTGACCTTTGCCGGTTCTATAGCTAAGTATCGACACTATGGTAAAATTCTTGTTCTCATTCTTATGGTACGTCAGGAAACATATAAAACATCCTGCATCCAGTTCTTCGTCAAAAGGTTACGTGCGTAAGTACTCCTCGTTTGTTTTCGATTGTAGGAAATTAATTATCGAAATTATTCATAAATTGCAACGAAGTTATGATCGCAAAGTGTTTTTGAAGCAGTTTGAACAAAAAATTATGTCCCCAAATTGTTTTCTCGCGTAGAAAAATGAGAAAAAGTGACAAGCGTAGCTTCAGCCGTCGCAGTTCTTGGCGGGTTAACCCTTTTTGGTCCCCAACTACCCCTGGCATAGCCCCAGGAAAGCTTTCGGATACCATGAACGAATAAATATCATGAACATGGCTTTGAAATCCTAATATGTTGCATATTAAAATATTTTCTCCCGAATTGTGTTAACGCTGACAAAAAATTACAAGAAAATAACAAATAAGACAGTTTGTTCGTTTTCCTGAAAAATTTTCCAAAATGTAGGTTAGCTTTTTTTCGTCCCCGATCATTCCATTGATCGATATTTTTTTCCCCATCTTTTTCATTACTTCAAAATATCTCACCTCCGAGTACGACTTTTCGATCGCGGACTTTTTCACCACGAAATTGCTGTAAAAAGGATATCCTGGTCAAGACACACATTTTTTACTGCTTTCAATTCCATTTTCAAACTAACCGAATGTCTTCAAGAAGATCGCACTCGTGTTGGTTTTTCGCTTGCAGTTTCGACACTTGCTCGGTGTGAACATTTTTCAAAAACTTGGCAAAGTTTCCCTACAGAAAAAGTATCCATCATAAAAAACTGATTATTTTATATCAATTGTATTGAACACTTGAAATCATAAATTCACTTATAATTAAACACGAAAACTGAATCTATAAGCATCGTTTTCACGAAATACGCTGATGTCTCTCGTTGTGATTCGTAAAATTCGACAGAAACGGAAAATCTAGGTCCATAATATTTTAAGCAACAATCTGGGTCATCTGAGAAAACGAAAGATCATGTTTTGACTAGCGTGGTCGAGATTCTGTTCAAAACCAATTTCCGATCAAACACGCGAAAATTAAACGAGGACACTGATTACCACCCGGAAAGCCCAAGTTTTTTGGCATTTGCGCTATTAGGAAGCGTACAAGTTTTGTAAAAGTGAAAGTAAAAAGCGACATTGCGAGATGAACGAAATTTGATCGATGCGAGAAAAGGTGGCGGAGAATCGTACTCACTTTTCTCGGCGGGGGCTGCATGCTTAACAAGCGGTTTTTTCCTCAATGTGGAAAAACCTGGTGCTCGCCTCGTCCGCCTTGACTTTATTTCCCGCAAATGCCCTCGCTACCTGCAAACCCGTGTACAACTGATCCTCATGTCTTCGCCTTGGGGTGTTTTATTGATCGCCCCGACGCCTGCGTTTTGGCGTCACCAGCACGGGCGTAGGGATTTTCGTAACTCTGTCGGTATCACCGACTCGGGAGAAATTTGACTCTCCCGACGCTCGCGATCAATACCCCTCGATATGTTGGGAATTTTCAAGATGAGTGGAATGAAATAAAGGTTTCGGTCATTGTCTTTTGGAGATTATTCTCATTTAGCTTGAATATGTGTAATTTCGGGGCCCTGCTGACGAGGGGCTCGTAATGTCCCTAGAAACTTAGTTTCTTATAAGGGTCACTAAAATCCTCGTAAAATGATCGAATTCCTTGTAAGATTCTTGATTCTCATGAGGCGACCTTAGAAAATTCTTATACAAAATGTCCAGCCTCATAAGAAATATCTATTCTTATAAGTTTACCTTATAAGGTTTCTTCAAATCTTACAAGTTTTTCAAAATACCTTATAAAACGTTGTGAACTTTCGAGAATAGAAGGAGTAAACTTTCCTGATGAAGAATTATAAATTTTTTAGAAGGTTCTATAAATTCTTATGAGATTTAAAATTCTTCATTAGGAACCAAGGATTCCCCTTTGATGTGTTGTTAATATTTACACAGAATGTTTTGCTTGCTTCTATAAATCTTTAAATCTTGTAAACTTTCTTACAAATTTTCTCGCTCTCCCAGCACTTTCAAATGACAATCGTCAGGTAAATGCTGACGATTAGAACCCATTGGTTCACAGTTTTTTCATTTGAAATAGTAAAATACATTCCAATCAATTCTGACTTCTATTGAGAATAAATAATATGTAATCAATAATTGTTTCTTGATACTATATGTTCAAAAGTTCCGGCTTATTTGGGAAATAAACATTGAGTCTCCTTAAGTATATTATAGCAATGTCATTATGGTATGAATGTGTTAAGTTTTAGGAAGTGGTAGTTTCAAATCCCTCTGCCACAAAAAAGTTTGGTTTTTTCGAAATTCCATCCTCATAAGCGAACATTCCTCATTACAAATTATCGGAGGTATTTTTTTGGATTGTTTTTTGCAATTTTTGTCTAAACTACAAAATGAACCTTATAAGGTTCAATTTTCCTTGTAAGACTTGAACTGCCTCATGAGGGGATTCTGGTTTTATAAGGAAATGGATTTCATATCAGAATTGTATCAAGTAACTTATAAAGCACGGATCAAACTGAAATTTAGCGTACGTAGTCTTGGAAGATGTCCGCGAATTAGTATATTTCACAAAAAGTTGGGAAAACAGAGCTTTACCAGGAGCATGATGTTGTTGGTGCAAGACTGTATAAATCGGGATTTAGAATATCCGCGTGTCACAACTTGTGCAGAAGAGCTGTTTTTACAGATGTGAAGTCTGCAAGATGAGCCGAAGGCGAGTTTTTCAAACTTCACATTCGTGAAAAAAATCCTTCTGCAGAAGTCGTGGCGCTCGGATATTCTTGAATCTTGATTTATGCTGTTTTGCGCCACCAGCATTATGCTCCTGGTAATCAAAGCTCCGTGTTTCTCGAAGAGTTGTGAATTATACTTTTTACAACGAGCATGTATGGGAAATTTGATATTTGACGTCTGCAAAGCATAGCGAATTTGGCCAATTTCACGTTAACTTTTTTCCTCACTGCTATAAGAGTTAAGAAAGGTTAGGTTACTTTTTCAACATCTCTACACAGTGAGAAAAAACACCAACGTGAAATTTGTCGAATTCGCCATGCTCTGCAGACATCGAAAATCAAATTTTCCATCCGCGAGTTGTGAAATAGTCGGTACATTTCTCAACGAGTGCAGAATGACTTTTTTTAGGAATGTGAAGTTTGCAAGACGAGCCGAAGGCGAGTTTTGCAATCACATTCGCAATAAAAGCTATTCTGCAATTAGTTGAGGATATTACTTTTTACCACGAGAACCGAAAATTACATTTAAAGTAAAAATTTTAAGGTTAGAGTAGTGAAATAGATATTTTTTTATTAAGGACTTGAGGTGTGGCTTTTCGGGCCGAGACCGATGTATGAAGTCAAATCTCGACCCGGGGGTTGGGAGGCTTCATACATTGTCGAGGCCCGAAAAGTACGCCTCGGGCCTGAGGTGCAAACATTTTTCGCAAAACACGCTCTGAATGAAGGCTTTCAGCACCTGGAGGAGCGTATTGAGGGGGGACATTCACGACACGGTGCACCGCCAACCTAATAACAAAGTAGGACTCGAGGAACATATTGCTCCTGCTTTCAGAGTACTTTTGGGGAACAAAAGTAGGACTTAAGGAACAACTGTAGAATTCGAGGAACGACAATAGGTACAATATTCCAATCACCGGTCGTAAATGGACGTCCTCAATGCGCTGTTTTAGGTGCTCGAAGCGTCTTTTTAGAGCGTGTTTTGCAAAAAAATACATTTCCACTTTTATTGGGGTGGCTTTCGTTTCGGCCCTAGGGTCCGGGAAACCGCTCTGGTTTCAGAACCAGAGCGGTTTTCACCATAGCCTAGTATCGAAAAAATTGGTTAGATTTTGTTGTCGGGCAATACAGGCAGACAATGAATTCAACCCCTTTTTTTCCCGAAAGATTACGCACGCATAGGTAAAAGCAAGTAAATGTGTGCGTGTATCCAAGGCCAACGCTCTCTCGAGCGGCATTCACCAATCACAGTCGTGCTTCGCAGCGAGCTCGGTCATCTTGCCGTTTCACTTGTGCGAATTGTTTGCTATTGCCAAGCAAACATGTCAACAAACCACAACAAATGGTTTCGGATTTTGGAGTTCGCAAATTAAATCCAGCAGAAGAAAAATCATTGACCATCATTGACTATGTAGTGATAGTCGCGATTTGATGAGGGGCTGCTGTCAACGCTGGATATTCTGCGTTACTTTATGGTGTTGATCGCGCAGTGGATGGGAACAATTTTCTGCCAGAACATAAGGTTAATTAAGAAACAATGCATTTCTTACCACCCTTCACTTTACCTCGCTCTTTGATGTATTTTGAGCGAAGGATTTCATTGCTGTTGTCAAGTTTTCATTACATCTTTTTTTTTTTTGGCAAATTTCTAGTTAAAATACTTTTCCGAAAATAGTCCAAAAAAGATTTTTTGAAGTGTCAAAATATCGGATTTTGCACGTAAATTACGAAACCGTTGGCGCTTTTAAGAAAAAACCAATATTTCTTTTGTTATAAATAAAGCTAGTTGCAAAATTCGCGAAAGTGGGTCAAAAAAGAAAAGGAAAAATTGAAAAATCGGTGTTGTTGTTGGGTGAGGTCATTAATAAACGGCTCATGGCGAAATAATGGTGTTTTTAGTTGACAATAAATATAAAAAAGTGAGTGAAAAGTGAGGTTATGTTGTTCTTGTTTTCGCGATTGAATATTCAAAATACTTATCCCGCACCAAACTTCGTCAAAGGTTAGATGACGTTCTTTAGTAAATCATCAAAAGTCAAATATCATAAAAAGAAAACACAATGTCCTAAAGAACATTACCTGACTTATGAAAACACTCGCTTGTCACAAAACTTTTTTTGATTATAACACAATAAATAGTAGTTTTTTCTCAAAAGCACCGACCGTTTCGTAATCTACATGAAAAATCCAATATTTTGACACCTTCAAAAAAATTTTTCTAATATTTTTCAGAAAAGTAGCTTAACTAGACATTTACCTTGATTTGTTGCATTCATGTCTGATGACAATGTTCATTTATTAATTTTTTTTTCGACAAATATCCTGATATTGAAATAATAGACAGAAGATTTAAAGCTTTTATGACATATACCGCTAAACTGCTCATTTACCAAAATTTGTTGACTCCAAGTCATCGATTATGATATATAAATTATGATATATACCATAATCATAGATTATCTCGTGCATAATCGAATTATCAGATTTTAGAAATTGTAATTGTTCCAACAGTCTATTTATGAAAACTTACTCACAAAAATTACCCAGTTCTGATTGTTGAGTGAGAGAAATTGAATATTTTATACCTATTAAAACTTTGAACATTGGATCATTTGTATTGTGTTTTTGTATTTTCAAATACAACCCGCACCGCATTTTATATCCTCAGGACGTCCCTGATGCTTCCCACAATGGTCCCAGGAACGTTCCAGTAACATCATGGGTTCGTCCTAGATATGTCCACTAAGGTGGTTGTTAAAATAGGATTGGGGAATTTCATCAGCGACGTCCCCCAAATCAGTTCAAATTAGCAGATAAATTTGGAATTAAAGGGCTCTTCGTAATAACCGGTTGTGCACTGCAAGATTTATGAGAAGCACAACCAATTATTGCATGGACCCTTTTAATTATAGACTATTTCTAACACAGTGCATGGTTTTCATGATACTAAGACAAATATTCTAATATTAATCTTATTTTTTGGATGTGATTGTTTATTTATACTCGTTAACTTATCAGCGGGGACATTTTGGTTGAATGATTTTTTTTGTGCATTGTTAACGATATATTAATGGTAGAAAACAATAAGCGCTGTATTAATTACATATTGACACAGCAGAAAACTTTTTTTACTCTGAAGATTTGTTACGTCAAGTTATTATGTTCAGCAACTTTAAAAAGAGTTTTTTTTGCCCCGCTTTGCCCCTTACACGGGGCAAGGCAGGTACTTTGTACAATCACTAAATAATTATGTTCGCATTAATAAAAATCTGGTAATCTTCATCGATTCAATAATTTATAAACAATTAGTTGTTGAAAAACCATTTGTTGCATTTTTCTTAACAAAAATACAAAAATTACATCTGACAGAAAGTAAGTTCTTTCACGGTTCAAGTTGGTTTTGTAATTGCTGTTTTTCTTATGAAAAATACGATTATCGATGATGAATAATAATTAACGATAAATACGATGAACATTAATATTGCTACTATGCAGGTTGAAGTAAGTTAATGCACCACTTAGCGTTGTGCGCTACCCCGCTTTGCCCCCAGAGCATGTTTTTCATTATGACTCGTGAAATGTATAATAATGCTCGGAAATGAAAAAAATTACACTTGTTAGAAGCGCAAGAGAGTGCACTGTAAAATGCTACAAAACTTCTTTATTTTAAATATAGGTCAATATTATGTACTTCGTATTTCAACTCTTCAAAAATTACAGTGATGCAACAAAACAAAAGACACTCGTCATCACAGCGACACTTCTGAGTAAAAACTTATGAATACGTATGGAAAAGCTCGAGGGTGTTCCAAAAGGAAGTTCCAAATTTTTGTAATATGTGTTGACTTAATCCGGAAAAGATATTAACGATAACCCCCTTTGCCCCTGTCCCTGCTTTGCCCCATGTTCCCCTACAAGTTGAACTTGCCGTTTCATCATAAATGATAATTTTTTATCTGATAATTTTGAAAACAAGGTACATAAACCACATAAACCACCAAGTTGCTTTTTCTAGTATGTAACAGTTTTTTTCCCCAGTGATTGCAGTTTTTGTAAACAGGCAAAATTTTTATAAAACAAGTAGATTATTTATGAAAATTCGTTATTTTATTGGGTCAATTTTATAAAAATTTTATAACATTTTCGATTTTTCTAAAGTGGTTTTATAACAACTTAATAACAAAAAATGTTTGCCTTAAACTTGTAGAAATGTTCATAAAATTCATCCATTTGTTCATCCTTAAATTCAAAAAACCTTCAATTTTTTCCAAAAAACCTTTGTTTTTATGAAAACTTTGAAATTTTTATGAGAAGTTTCATATTTTTATAAAAACAACTGTCATCATTAAAGGAAATTCTCGGATAGATATACGTAATAGGTTTTCATTACACAAGGAAATATAAAATTATGTTCTCAAGTTATTAGCAATTACAATAGTTTACAAGAAACATGTGCCTCGTAGAAAAAGTGTTTTTTAGATTAATTTGGGGTCGCTGGAAACGAAAATGAATTATTTTTTTTCAAAGAAGCTTATTAAGATATTGGCAAAAAACATGTTTTTCGACTCTTTCTTCAGTTATTGCCAGGAATCTCGAGAATGATAGATCTAATCAACGTAAAATGTATATTTTTCACAAAATATTCATCATTCTTCAAGAAAAAATAGTGTCCGTGTCAATCGAAAAGGTATTTTTTGAGCTACAGGCGTTGGAATTTAAAAAAATTAGATTTTCAAAGCTTTTTCAAAGTTGACACATTTTCATGTGTTTTACACAGTTATAGAAAAAATTTTCTACATATTTCGAAAACTGTAGGTGGAAAACAACATCGTCCCGAAATGTTAAAGCCTAAATTGGCCCAAATCGGACGAAAAATGTAGGAGATACAACAATAATTAAGCTCGTGCGGCGACCGTGGCACGCCGGTTACGGGCGCAGAGGCCCACACGCGCCACGGCGTATCGTCACTGCTCGGGTCCCGAGGGATATTGAAGTCCGGTATTTAGTACATTGTTTTGCAAGCTGGCATTGGTGATTTTGACGAAATGAAGGGTTGCGGCACTTGCCTTCGGCTCGTGCCACAACCCTTCATTTCGTCAAAATCGACAATAGCCGGCGTGTGCAACACAGTACTGATATTCATGATAACCGAAAAATACACTTGAAGTACCAATTTTGAGGTTAAAGTGGAGAAAAGTATATTGTGCGACTAGTGGGAGAAAGAGGAGATTCCTCTAGCGTAAAGATTGCCGCACTCGCTACGCTCGTGCGGCAACACCTGAATGGAATCTCCTCTTTCGACCAATAGTCGCCCATAATATTTTATTCAACAACCGCGAGAAATGCGTGATTTCGTGGCCTTTCTGAGAGAGGGGGAAATAATGGGTTACCTGATTGATTGATGCAACGATCGCCCTCAGAGTTCTAATAAAATACTGGTTGCATAAAGTAGCCAACTCAGGCTAGTGACGCCATTTTGAGATACGGACGGTTTATGTAGGTATCCGCCTGAAATCTCAAAATAGCGTCATCTGCTTGTTGGCTACTCAAAATTTCGCGATACCCTATACTGTCAAAGTGATCTCATTCCTTCTCGTATCGTGTTTCCATTTGTTGTAAACCGCTGAGCTAGCTTGTTGCAGATGTAAAAGAGTGTATAATAGTGTTTGATAAAAAGTAACGAACAAAGTTTTTAACATACCTAATAGGAAACAATAATCACGTGTACGAACGAAAATTAAATGTCAGCGATGTTAAACTATCCATAAAATAATTACAGTTAATTTCACTCATTTTCACTTATGGATGAACAGATGTTGGGCTCGAAATTGTTTTTTTCGTGATCGAAGGTAACAATCTTCTGAACACTCATAATTCGGCGATTTATCGATTTTCCATAGGCGCTCACGCTGGGCAGGACGAGACGGAGCTCCGCGCGCTCGGCGACAAAAAAATTGTTTGCGACAAAACAAATGCCGTGCGGTGGAAATTTCTTCTTGCA
>JAPYZK010001898.1:0-15819 GCA_030522785.1 Platygaster equestris | reverse complement strand
TATAATTTCAATTGATAAATTCATCATCTTAATATAAAAAATTACGGACATTCCGAATTCTGATCATTTGAATTGAAAAATGTGCGAAATATTCTAAATTTAATTTTTAGACTTTGGATTGTGAAATTTTTAAGTATGGATGATATTTAAAGATTTAGAGAAATTTTTAAATTCAGTAATTTATTTCGGATCTATTTGTAATATATATTATAATATATAATTTCGGATGATTTATTTTTGGAGATTTTAAAAACTTGTCGAGGTTCGTAATTTTGAAAATTTCGAATGAAGTTTCCAAGAATTTGGAAAATTTGGAATTTCCAAGAGTCCTGAAGAGTTTCAAAGTTATTCGGAAGCTTGAGACGTTTAGGATCGAATGTTGGGATTTAGAGATATTTTAGAGAATTACGGAAAATCGTAAAATTTTTTTAAATCAAGTTTTTACATTTTTGGACGTCATAAACTTGTCAAGTTTTAGAATTTCGAAAATTTGAAACTTTCAAATAATTTTCAAGTTTAAAAATAAGGAAATTTCGAAAAAATAGACAAGTTATATGGGTTTTTGAAGTTTTTGAGTATTCTGAAAATTGTAAAGTTTACAAAATTTAGAATTGACTGGCATTTTTAACTTTTTGAGTTTTGAAATAAGAATAATCAATTAAAAAAAATTTTTGAAGTACTGTAAAATTTTCGAGTTTAGAAGTCTCAGAAGTTTCCAAATTTTTCGAGCTGTTAATAATTTTTGAGAAAAGTGACGTTTTTAAATTGTGGAGTGGCAAAGTATTTCCAAATCTTTCAAAACTTATCAAGTTTTTGGATTTCGGAAATTCAAAAACTCCTAGAAATTATCAAGTTCAAGAGCTTGTGAAATATGAGAATTATAAACGTTTCGAATTGTGAACTTCTGCCATTTTTGAAACAAACTCGTTAATCCATATGAATTCACATAAACGTCAATGCTAGCTAATGCATGGTTTATCCTCCATTTGTTTTCGGGAGCCCCGCTGCGAGCGCTGCAATCGAAAATTCTGAAATGCACATAGTCTATAATATAAATATTTATATTGATATAAATATTCTCACCGATAGCTCCAATATACAAATGCGGATTATTCCTGAAATTGCCGATATCCTTGATCGCCAGATGATACAACGTCGACAAAATCAGTTGATTCGTGTACTCCACTTCCGTTTGTTCCTCAATGTTCAAACAAACCTCCAACAAATCGAACAAAACCGGAACCAGTAAACGCACGTTTTTCATATCGTCCGCGTCTTGGGCGAATTCCAGCAACGTGACTCCGCGTTTTTTCGTGTCCTCCGAACTTTGACTGTGAACGTCCGTCAAAACGTGTCTCATAGCCTCAAATTCGTCGATTATCAGACTAGCGTCGACTTGGATTTGACGCATAACGCGAATGGCGGAAGTTGAAGCGGCTTCGCAGGTCGCGGCGATTCCCACGATTTTTTCGAAAATTTGCCGTTGTCGGCTCTTGGAAATTTCCCCGAGGTTGGCGAAAAATGTCGCGTCGACTTGTTTCATGGCTGGAAAAAATTTTTTAATCAGAAAAAATATTATCCAATTATAAATTGTGTATTGTATTTTCCAGATTGAAATCTCTCAATTCGACAAAATTTACGGAATATTGGCATTTATAATATTGTCCGTTTTAGAGTTTGCGGTTTTTTGTTCCCATTTCATGATTTCTGTTTTACGAGTTGGAAATTTTACTACGTATTCCCAGATTTTTGAAGTTCAAACGAAAAATTGTAATGTCTGCCTTTTCATTAGTTTGTGAATTTTTATATGAAGTTATATATGGGGGAAACTGAAAAATGTTCGGCGAGCGAGCGGGATAAAATTTTAAGAAGATATTCGAAAACTTTCGGATTCTGCAATTTTTCAAAATTATGACAAAATATTGAAAATTATTAAATTTTCGGAATGACTACAATTTGAAAAATTACGAAAATATTCAATAATAAAATTTTTAAAAATGTCTCAACTTTCGACATTTTTAAATTTACACATTTTTACATATGTTTCAAGATTATCAGCATTTTATAATTTTTAAGAATCTTTGAAATTTTTCGAATTCTCGAAATTGAAAACATTTGAAAAATTTCCAAGTTCCTGAACATTTTCAAAATTTGTAGCTTTCTCAGAATTTTCGAAATTCGTAAAATTGACAGAATTTCGAATTCCTCAGACTTTTCAAAATTTTTCAATTTCTCGGAGTTTTCAACCATTTTCTAAACTTTTGACATTTTGAACATTCTCAACATTTTCACAATTTTAAACTATCGAAATATTCAGAATTGACAAAATTTTTGACATTTTGAAAGTAAGTTTGTAAGTTTCTACCAAATTTACAAACTGCCAAATGTCTAAATTCAAATTTCAACATTCCAAAAATCTCAAAAAACCTCCCCAAAAATCTCAAAACCCCAAAAAACTTTCACACCCAAATTTCGAAATCTTTGAAATTTTCCGAATTCTCGAAATTGAAAATATTTCAAAAATTTCTAACTTCCTAAAAATTTACAATACTCGTAAGTTTCTCAAAATTTTCGAAATTCGTAAAATATACAAAATTTCGAATTCCTCAGACTTATCAAAATTTCTCAAATTCTCGGGGTTTTCAACAATTTTCGAAACCTCCAACATTTTAAACATTCTCAAAATTTGCACAATTTCAAACTATCAAAATATTCAGAATCCCCAAAATTTTTGACATTTTCAATGCAAGTTTGCACATCTCTACCGCATTCACAAACTTCCAAATTTCTAATTTCAAATTTCAACATTCCACAAATCCCAAAAAACTTCCCCAAAAATCCCAAACAACTTCCCCACTCAACCCTCACCTAGAGCACAAAGCAGCTGCGTCTTTCCCTCCCCCACTACCGTCCGACGATCCTCCAAACAATCCACGAAAAAGCTCCAAACTTCGACGTCCATCAAAGCCCCGACGCAATTGCTCGTAAAACGCTTGACGACGTCCACCAAAACCCCTTGGGAAAACTTCTTCTGGCACTCCGTCATCATTTTCCTACCCAAGGGCGTCAGCCGCTTCACGATATCCGCCGAGTTCACGTGAACCAGAATCTTCAGAAGCTGGCACTTCAAGTGAACAGGAGTATCCTCCCCCACGACGATCCCGAAAATGAAAGTCCTGGCTAACTGCATCTTGGCCCTCAATTTCGCCTTCAATTGTTGTGCCACATGAGGATCCGGTGAAAGCAAATTGTAAAGCGCGAGTCCCAATTGCGCACTGTCCATCGCGATCTGGTAACCGCCATTGGCGAGTTCCTCCAGAAGTCCGAAAATGGCGTCGACCTCTTTTTTGCTATTAGTCTTCTCATCGCTTATCTCGATTTCCACTCGAGATTTGGACACCAGTTTTTCCATTATTTTCACGGAAGCTTCACGACATTGAGCATTTTCCGAAGACAAAGCGACTAAAAGGTTGGGGATGAAAACTCGATCCTGGAAAATCCATTTCGCCGACTTTTCGTCGTCAATGGCGGCAGATGCGATCTGCAGAAATTTCAGGGAAGTATGATGGCTGACGGGGGGGTTGAAGAAAAAGGACTGGAAGCGAAGCTTCTTCCCAACCGAGTCACTCAGCTGACTCTGGAAAAAGACGCTGATTATTTTTTCGTAGTGGACGCGCCAGGCTTTGTTCGAGAGGCAGAAGAAAAAGGTTTCCATGAGTCGGAGGATGAACTGGCTGCGCTTGGGGTCATTCTCGAAGTCAATGCGAGGGTCCGTTCGGACCCCACAGTAGTAGCGGTAAATATTCGTCAACGCGTGACTACTGGCCTCGAGAGGGAGAGTCCCGGTTTCTGCCAGTAACAAACCTGGAAAAGTAAACGTATGGAAGATTCTACGTTATGTTTTTCAAATGTTTGATAATGTTATAAGACTATTACTGTCGAGTTTTTTCAATTTTGTCAACAATCCTGAATTTTTTATACAATTCGGGAATTTCCCGAAATTAACGAAATTTTTCAACATTCTAATATTTTCTACAT
Source organism: Platygaster equestris (assembly GCA_030522785.1). Classification (NCBI taxonomy): domain Eukaryota; kingdom Metazoa; phylum Arthropoda; class Insecta; order Hymenoptera; family Platygastridae; genus Platygaster; species Platygaster equestris. The sequence continues at coordinate 11,781 of JAPYZK010001898.1, read as the reverse complement.
TGTGAAAAATATCGTATCTGCAAAATTTTACATTTTCAAAATTTCCACAATGTTTGATACTTTTCGAATTCGAATAATTTAAAAACTGTGTAAAATAAGTTCACTGAAATCAAATAGGCAATACATGGATGTATGTACTTTGTATAGCTTACTAAAAGGTAAAATGAATTGTATTCAATTTAAAGAGAAATTCAGGTACCAGGAGAGAAATTATGATTTGCGACCGCGAGGCATGTTTGAAATACCGTAACATAAAATGTCTTACGGACAAAACTCTCCTGTTACAAGGATGTCAATTTTAGGGAATCTCCTTGATCCTAATTGTTTCACTACCTTATCAGATGCTCAATTTCAAAGACATGCGAGAAATATTTATTTTCAGGACTTCTCTTAGACTACTACAAATGAATTCGACATCTCTGAAACACTGCAATGCGATAAAAACAACTTAAATAACTGTATACTACAAATTCAATTATTATTAATATCACCACTTGTATTAAAATGTAATGATTGGGCCAAAAGCCTGTATGATATAAATAAATTAATTAAAAAAAACAATTTCAACTCAACCAACCTTTCCTAATACTCGACCCGCTTATCAAATAACTCGTATAATCATACGGCTTGATCTTCTCATTAACCGTCAACATCTCCGTAATGATATCCACGATCTCCATCGCCGTGTCCATCGACAACCCCCCTTTCACCCGGCACAGCGTCCCCAGCGCCGTCATGTCCAAAAACAGAGAAGCCGCATCGCTATACTTCATCTTTCCCTTCATCGAAGAAATCATTTCGTCCACCGGAGGGAGCAGCTCCTCGTTGAAAATGCAACTGAACGCCTCCCCGCAAACCACGTCCGCGTCGAAATTCCCTACCTTTTCCTGCAGCGCCGCCTTCAAGCTCTTCAAAAACTTATTCCTCTCCGCGAACTCCGAATTCAGAACCTTCACCGTAATCTCGACATCGTCATCCCGACAAGGAAAAAGGTACGGCAGAGTGGAAAGGAAAACACGGGTACTGTCTCTGTCGGAAAGCCGAAGTACAATGTCCAAAGCCGGGAGTGCCAAAAACTTCCTCGACTTCAGGTAACAACTTCCGAGGATGACGAGCAGCTTCTCGATGACGACATCCCTTCCAATAAAATGCAAAAGTTTCTCTACGGGTACATTCAGAAGCTCTCTCACGACCTCCAGTTCCTTGTCATCAAACCTCTCCAAAAGCGAAGACCTGATGGACTGCTTGAAAGTCGACGTGACTCCGATGTTTTTCTCCGCTATCATCTTCAGGGCGATGACTCGCTGCTCCGGACAATAATGGTCCAATCTGCTGATGATGTCGAAGCAGTTCTCCTTCGCGTTCCAGGCCATCAAAAACTTCAAAGCGTTCTGCGATGTCTTGTCCCCCTCGGAACTCGTCCGAATCAAGTTCTTCAAATACCCATCGAACTGCTCCGAATACTTTGTCTCCAATTTTCTCAACATTCGCTTGAAAAAGTGTTTCAGATCGGGTTGTGGAAGCAAGTTCAAGTTTCTCCGAGTTGGGAAGTTAAGGATGAACTGGACTTCCTCGTTGGTCAGACTCGACGCCTCGAGAATACTGGTGATCATTTTCTTGATTCTGGAAATTTCTCCTCTCTTCTCGCTTTCACTTGCATTTTCGATGATGTAGTCGAAAGCGCTCTCCATAAACGAGGAAAGAAACTTGCTCGTTCGTATTTCCGAACTTCGGATTTTTTCCAGAGTACCAATGAACCAATCAAGGGTCGTAATTGTCAAAAGTGTTTTATCCGAAACTTCTTGGGCTCGGTTGTAAGGGTTTTCGTAGAAGAAAATTACAAGTAATAATGCCTCGTGTTTCAGTTGCGCGTTCTTCAAGATTTTTCGGAGGAGGTGGTTCACGGTTTTTGCCGAGAGTTCGACTTTTGTTACGAGTTTCGCTATGATCATGTAGGCGCTGGCGTTGAATCTGGAGATCGTACTGGCGATTCCGTCCATGAGACTGGGGAGGATGTACTTGGTGTGGGGTTCTTTGATCTCTTTGCACCGACCCAGAAAACCGACGACGGATTGAAGGTACAGGCCGTATAAGGTTCCGAGGCTTTCGGATTTGTCCCCGTTGATTTTCGTAGCGTCCATCACGTGGTTGCAAATCATTTTGAGGATACCGGGTTCGGTGCACAGTTGTTTGGTCAGTGACGAGAGGGGGAGGGAGAGGCCGGAGTCTTGGAGGGGGGAGAGCCAGTGCCAGATGCTGCTGGGTGAGGATAAGTCGAGGAGCTGGAGGGCTCTGAAAGATGAAAAATTGAATTAAAACGTATTCTGTTTTTTTATATTTGCTAGTTCTAAAAGCTGTATTTGCACTTTTTTTCTTTTTTTGAGGAAAATTCGGAAAAAATTTTTTTATTTGATTTAGAATTTAGAATTTTTTACTATTTGAGAAAGACGTTATTTAAGAATTTCGGGACTTGCATTTTTTTGAACTAATTGCGAAGTTACGAATTTTTCATTAAAAAATGTGGGAATTCAAGATTTGAATTGGAAAACATCAAGTTCAATATTAAATTCGTAAATAAATCAGTTGCAAAGTTCGAAATCTTACTTTGAAAAATTTTAAGTCGAATTTTTAATTTGAGAACATTAATTTAAATTTTGATATTGAATTCTAAAATCGATTAATCAAAATTTTTTCGAAGCACTTGCGAAGTTGAAAACTTGGCATTCAAAAATTGGAATAGTACAATTTTCAATTTGAGAACATTAAATTAGACAAGCGAGAAACTGATTCGAATTTCTGTAGAATATAGTGTCTTCGCAGATTTTGAGACATAATATTTTTTGATCTTTTTCTGAATTTTTAAATGTCCAAATTTGAAAAAAAAAAAAATTTTGTTTAATGCTGCAAAAAATGTGGTCAGAAATTCAAACTTGAAAAACTTCAAATAATAAGTAAGTAAATAATTAAAACTTATTTACAAACTAATCTACACTGGACAGAATTTCAAACGCTGAAAATGTATTAAATACAAATTCAAAAATCATAAAAATTTTTTATTTAAAAGGGTAGCAAATAAATTTGTTACCCTGAATCTGGAAAATTTCAAATTTTTTAACTGAAAATTTTGAAAATTCGATTCGCAAAAATTTGAAATTGAAATCAATGATATTCCAATTTGACAAGTATAAAATAAAAATGTAAAAAATACATAACTTCTTGAATTTCAAGTTTCAGGAACTCAAAAATGACCAAATTTAGAAATGGAAAATGTCAATTCAAATGTTTGAAAATGTAAAAACTTCAAAAAAAAAAACAAAAAAAAAAACAAAATCAAGATATCCAAAGTTAGCAAAAAAATAAAATAAAATAAAATAATTTTAGGAATTAAAAATTGCCACCTTCAAATTATTTAAAAAGTGGTACAAATGAAAATTATAAACTTCCAAAATTAGAAAGTATAATAATTTGAAGATTTAAAACTAGCAAATTTCTAAGTTTTTGAATTTAACATAAAAAAATCTTCAGAGACGTGTGTCAACATTTGACTTTTAACTGAAGAACTGAATCATGCTAATTGAAATATGCATAGATAAATAAAAATTCAACAGTTTTTCAGTTAAAAAATTATGCATACAAAAAATAATAAATTTTCGAACCTGACAAAAATTTTTGTTTCATGATATGGCAAAATCAGCAATATAAATTGGTCCTTGTTGTACTCATGGATATGAAATCTGTAAATCAGCCATTCCAAACTTTGTTGTGCCGGAATAATCAAAAAATATGGGGACAAAAGCATGAGAAATTTATTGATTTTTCCATTGATTTCTTCATTTTCACGTGGAGTGCGGATCGAGCGTTCGTAATTTAAATGACTCGGCGCAAAGAGCGATAACTCGAATTCTTTGAACGAATCTCTCAATGCAATCAATTCTTGCAACCCTTTTTGGCCTAAAACAAAACAAATATTACTAATAATTTTTACGTCATTCAAAGGTTTAAGGAAAATTCCAAAATTCACAAGTTTTCATATTTTAGTTTCAAATATTATTAAAATTTGTAGATGTAGGATTTCGAGAATTAATTTGTATCTAAGATCAAAAATATTTATAATTACACGAAATCAAAATTTTTGAAAAAATATAAAATTTTTAAATTCACATAACTCAAAAACTATTGTAATGGGCTTTTCGAAATATTTTTCAACTAGTTGTTTATTTACTACTGAAAACTTTTCAACAAAGTATTTTTTATTTGAAGTAGAACTATTGACAATTTCACATAAATATCGCCAACGAATACATTGATACTAAACATTGGAATCCATAATTAATAATCGTAATTTTTTTTAGCAAACATGTTTAATCAATTGTTTCGAAAATATTCATAATTCACGAATATCATTGTGTATTACTTGTTGAATTCAACATTGACTTACAACAAATACACTGATGCTGTAAAATGTTATTTACTATTTATGTTCGTGATTTTTCCAAACACATATTATAATAGAAATTTCTTTTTATTCGTGATTTACTTACCCATGCGTAAAACATCTTCTTTATCGAATGTTGCAGCTTCTTTGTGATCAAACAACAAACTCGGTTTCTGTTTTTGATCAATCGGACGGCTCGTTTGGGGTGCTTTTAGCTGTTTCAACTGTTCCAGGAGACCAGTTCCCATATTTGCAAATGTTTACAGTTTTTTCTACGTTTGAATCAAGTTTATTTGCTGTGTAAAAACCAAAACAACACGTGCAATACGATTAGAAAAAAGGTTATGTTTGGTAATGTTCTGTCTGTCAATTGACATGTGTTCACATGTTTATTTACATTTTTTTTCACGTGTTTTTTTTTTTCGGTTGAGCTGCCACCGGCGCGGGAAAATTCGTTCACAACGAATTTTGTTGTTCCTAAAAAAATCAGTTAATCAGAAAGACTTCGAAATTTTCGAAGAATTAGTTGCTTTTAGTGCAATGAATTCAGTCAAAAAATTTTTTATTCTTGTAATTAGATTAGATTATGAATAAACTTTTTTAAACATTTAAAACTAGCTGCTTGTTATTCGTGCAACATCATGGAATATCGTGAAAGTCCGTGTGCCCTAGAGTTCCTATATATAGAGAGTCTGGCAATCTCAGCACAACTTTTGATTGGCTATCTCCAAAGCGGGGTCCAGAATGGCGGCTCCAATAGGAAGAAGCGATTGTATGTATTTGTCGCATATTTTGTATATACCGCCGCCATTCTGGACCCCGCGATGACATGTACACACTAACACATTCATAGGTCGCCAACTCTCCAAAACTCTCTATTTATAGGAACTCTAGCCCTTATGATTATGATGCAATTATTATCATTATTATCCATTATTATCGTCCAAGCACATCATTGTTGATTGTTCATGACTATTTACGTTTTTCGATATCAATTTTGACTGTCAACGAACTATTTACAATTTGATCGTGCCATTTTTGCGATGGAGGACATCGTCACTTTGAGTAGTGATTCGGACGACAATGAAAAACTTTATGTCAAGGTAATACGGGTTATGTTTTGCTTTTGTTTTCGAAAAATAACCCAAAAAATAGCAATAGCATTATACATTTTTTATTGTTATTTTGCTTTGCGCTATTTCACTTCCGGGTACAAATCATTTTTTTCACTTTCGGAATAGTTTCGGAGTTCGCTTACGTAATTGTCAGATATTCTGTGTTTCATTTATTTTGATTTTGTTTGTTTGAAACGTAAAAGGTTTTTCCGATCGGAAATTGTAAAATCTTAAATTTCGATTTTCAAGTGTTGAAGTTCTTCACAACGTATTACGGAGATTCGGAATTGTTGCGAACTTCGAGAACTGAATTTTAAAGTCAACGGTGATTAATACAAGTTTTAACTTCCGAAAAATATGGCTAATTCTTTGGAAAATCGTAATCAAGAGAATTACCGAGTTCAAAGTCACTTTGATTAAAAGTTTTCAAAAAGATATTAAAATTAAAAAGAAACTAGCTATTTTTAACTTTAAAAATCTCGATACAAAATTTTTTAATTGATAACATTTAACAATAATATAATAATTTTATTATAATTTATTAATAATTTTTTTGACAAATTCAATGAAAGAAATTAATTTTGAAATCTGATATTCATGTATACATGTAACTAAAAAACTAAAAATTGATAAAAAATCTGAATTAAGTGAAAACCTTTTTTTAGAACCCGTTCCAAAAACGAAAAACCAAACATGGAAACGAACCACCTCCAAAACAAATAAAAACAAATGGAACAACCCTGAAAAAATCGCCGGAACTGGAAAAAGTGGACTCCACAATTAACACTTGCCCCAGCACTTCAAAAGAATCCCTCCCTCTGGAAGCAACCCCTGAAAAACAAATCAAACTCCAAACCCCAAATATCACAAATGGAAACACCCCGAAAAAATCACCGGAACCAGAAAAACTGGTCACCTTGGCCGACCCCAAAACCGACGCCTACGCAAACCCTGTCCCCAGCACTTCGAAAGAACTCTCCCCCCTGGAGGAATCCCCATCGAAACGAGTAAAACCAACGCTCATAGTCAAAGAAAAAAAACCAGTGGACGCCGATCACCAGCAAACGTCCTTCGAAAAATTTTTGGAAGCTTGCAGACGCGTCGAAAGCGGAAGCGACATGGACATAATCCTGAAAAAGCTTGCGAAAACTCACGAAAAATTGGATCCGGCTCACGCGTCTTCTCCTGAAGTGACGCAAATTTTGTATGAAAAAATCGCATTGCTGGAGTCGAGAGGGAAAGTTTATTTACGCATACGAGAAGTTAAAGATTTTCTGAAACGAGGGATAAGCAAAAATGTGAAGAAAGAGGAAGTTGTGGAAAGTCCGGAAGAGAAGTTGACGAAGGAGGAGAGGAAGAGGGTGGCAAACGTGACGAAAATCGAGCGTACTTTAGAGAAAATTGAGAAGAGAATCAAGCAGTTGGAGGAGAGGGAGGTTGATTGGGACGATGAGGATGACAGCGTTTATTTGCAAGAAGCGAGGTACAAAGAGCGAGCTGTGCAACTTCATAAGGAACTTTGCAAATTGACGGGGGAGAATCCGAATGCAGATAGGAAGTATTTGAAGCCTCAGAAGTTGTGCCTTTCGGGGATTTTGGTCCTGGATGAGGCGATTTCGAGTTACGTTTATGCGAAGGTGCCGAAGAAAGGGCAAGAGCATAAGATCATGCTTCCCGAAGCGATCAAGTTTCCAGAGTATTTGGATATTTTGAAATGCGTGAAGAAATGTAACAAGGAGGAAAATTTGGGAATGGATTCAAAGATGGAGGAAAAGACAGGTGAATTTTTTAGGAGGAAAAAGGTTTTTATTGAGTGTCTAAAAATTCTTGAAGATTGAACATTTAAACAAAATATCGAAATGAATCCGTTACTTTTTTTTTCAGCCAAAGAAACTTTCAAAAAAGTCGGCGAGCACTTGCGAAATTTGCGACAACTGGATTATTATGAAACGATGAACTACTTCGCCGAAAATGAGCATCAAGATCCAGCTGAAGAAAATAATGATTTGAAGTTGAAGCTCAACGAAAACCGTAAATTAGGAAATGCAAACATGAACAAAGTGTGCGAAAAATTCGTCGAAGCACAAGAAAGTGGAGTTTTGGGCTTGGATGAAAAAAATTCTGGTTCCGAAGGGGACGATGACGAAGAAGAAGAGGAAGAAGAAAATGGAAGTGAAACCGACACTAATAATGATGAAGAGACAGATGTTTTAGAAGATAAACAAGAAAATACAGTTGAGGAGGAGTCAAAGACAGAGGAAAAAATGGAGGTCGCAGAAAAAACGGAGGTCGCAGAAAAAACGGAGGTAGCGGAAAAAACGGAGGTCGCGGAAAAAATGGAGGTGGAGAAAAACAAAGAAGAAGTAGATGAAAAGGAAAAAGAAAATCCTGAGCATGTTTCGACTGATAAGAATGATGAAGTTTTGGTGAGTTTTTTGTTTTTTTTGGAATATTGATTTTTTTTTCAATAGTTTTTGATATCTTGACACCTTTGTAACAGATCAAGAAAAATTTTTTCCAGTTTGAATATTTTCATGCATTTCTTGTTCTCACGAAAATTTATAACATTAATTTAAAATATTTCAGAAGCTTATTATTTTAATAATAAATACTTGTAGTATATAAAAAAAGTTACATATTGAAAACATTACTTTTATTCGACAACTCGAAGAATTCGAGAAATTACAAAATAAAAAAAATTCGACTAACTTGAAAAATATTTGACATTAAATTACTTCGAATTTTTCAGGTCCAAAGAAGTCCCACTCCAAGTTCGCCGTTGAAAACACTGAAAATTGTCGAAAGTCCGAAACGAGCCAGTGAAGAAATGGAAGTCGAAAACATGTCTGCAATTTCTTCTCCGACGAAAGATTCTGCGACAGCGGAGAGACCGAAAATCAGCTCCGTGAAAACTCTGACAAACCCGATAAATTTTCGAACAAAAGTGCCTACATCGATAATTCAACAGTTGCAAAATCAATCAATGTTTTCTACGAGTTTGAACAGCGCTGTTCGGGACATTTCGAAATTCATTCCGTCAACAACGGCAAAAGGTGGAAATTTGTGATAAATACTGAAAATTTTTAAATAATGTTTAAATTTTATTTGATATTTTATTTGAATTTAAAAATATTTCAATTTTGAAAAATTGAAAATTTACTTATTCAACTTTTATAGCTGCGTTTTCAGACTTGTAAATCGACGATTTTTCAAGTTAAACATTTTTATCAACTTTAGAAATTTTTTCATTTTTATTCGTTTTCTGATCTTGAGACTTTAGGCAAAACAAATTAATAATTTAACTAATGAGGAACATTTTTTCAGTTCCGGTAAAACCAATATTGACGCCGAAAAAAATGGTACCTCAAAAACTAGAAGAAAAGAAAAAATTGCCAGAACCTGAAAAAGCAAGTAAGAGTATAAATATCGTCGAAATAGACGAAAAGACTGAAAAAGACGAAACTCAAAACAGGAAGAAGGTAGAAGAAGTGGTAATAATCGAGGATAAGGATGAAACTGCGACCAAAAACTCTAAACGAGAACCAGATTCCAGTCCTCAAAAAGAGAAAAATTCTGAAGACAATTCAGGTGAATAATGATAAGTTAGATAAATTTTAAAAATTAAGTATACGACAACAAAAACAATTTCGTATCGAAATTTACAAAAAAAAGTTGTAAGTGTCTGGAGTTTAGGGGAAATTTTTCGATACTGCAAACAAAATGTAAGAAAAGTAGATGATAAAACTGCCGATATACGATATACTAGATGATAAATCGAAAACTTTTTTTCGACTTTTTTAAATATTGTATATGAAATTACTATACTTGGACCGATTGCTCATAATTAATTATTTATATATTTTTTAAAATACCAGATGCGCGTTGTGAAAATTTGTATTGCTTGCCAAAATAAAAGTATTTATAAAATTAGTTCGCATTTTTTCAATTTTGGAAAAAATTTTCAAAATGTAGACTAATTTGTTTTAATTATTTTATTTATTATTTGAAATTTCATGATTTAGTTATTCACATTTAGAACTTGGAAAAATTTTGAGAACATTGATTTTAAACATTTGTAAATTGGAGATTAGAGTGATTTTAAAAGATGCTTTGAAGTTTAAATTTTGGAAGGTGCAAATTTTGTTTATGCATTGACGAATTTTTTTCGAAAAAATCGAAAGATGTCAAAAATTTACGATCTTTTCTAAGAATCGAATTTTCTAAATTTTGAGTCTAGAAATGTTATGTAATTTAGAATTTAGAATGCCAAAAATTTATCAAAGTCACTGATAGGTTTCGGAATCTAAAACATAATCAGTCGAAATTTTTATATTGAGTGATGTTTTGATACGAAGTGTGGAATATATTTTCAAAAATGGGAAATTTTTCAGATTTTAAATGCATTTCATTGTGTTTTCACGTATAAAAAAAATGTGAGATCTGTCAATGCGAATATAAAGTAAAAATGAAAATGGCTCAAGATAAAAATTTGGAAATTTTGTGGAAGTGATTCAAATTTTCACAGTCAGAAACTCTTTAATTTCGAAAAATTAACTTTTAATTATTGATAAAACTCACACTATCAGAATTTCACAATCAATTTTTCAGGGTTTTTGCAGAACTTAGAGAAACTGGAAACTGTACTTCGAAAATCATGAAAATGTTGAATTTTTATAAATTTATACAACTTTTGGAAAATTTATTGCAATTTTTTAGTATTCTCTAGAATTAATTTTTCAAAAAAAAATTGTATTTACACGAAACGAAAGTAATTTTACAAATTTACACTTTCTTGGATATTTCAAAAAATTCACTAAAAACTTTTACAATTATTTACAACATTTTCTGAATAATCAATTTTCTTCCATTTATAACCAAACGTTAAATACGATATTTTCCACATTCTAAATTCCAATTTTCTAGTAATTTTTCTAGGTTTTTAAATATATATGATTTACCATAACTTAGTGGCCATTCTGAATTTCGCTAACTTCATGATCTTCAAATTCCCGAATTTATACATTACGAATTCCCGAATGTTCTCGATTTTCTTAAAAAATGTTATGCATATATTTTATCCTTTTTTTCAACTTTGAAAAAAAAATTCAAATCATCTCAAAATCACACACAAAAACCCAAAAATTATGTTACCATCTCTAAAATTTTCCAAATAATGTTTTCAGAGTCTCAGATGTTCAAAAACTTTACGCATTTTTTTGACACTCAGAATTTTTCTTGAACTAATGACTCCGAGCCAAAAAAACCCTGTTTTCAACCATTTCAAAATCAAAATGACTGAAAAAAAATTTTTTGTGTCTCCTAATCATTAATTTAGAAAAAATATTTCCCTCCGCGTAGTGATAATAATTTAACTAATTCGGTTAATGCTAAGCAACCAACTTTTTCACGCCTGCAACCATTAACTCATTTTTGTGTCTTATTGTCACAGAAATCTCGATAGATACGCCCGAGTGCATCATCGACTTGGAGGAACTGCCGTCGACGTCCCAAAAACCGACCCTGAGAGTGGCGACTTTTGCTAAATTGCCAGAATCTTGGGACAAAATTGGCTTGCAAAAAGTTTCTACCGGCGACGATCCCGAAATTTCCATAATCGAGTCGACGCCCCTAACTCCGCGAAGCCAAACTCGTGTGAATGTGCGCACATTCAGGAATGTACAGGTGAAAAGGAGCAATCGGTACAAATTGGTGCCGGCGACGACTTTGACTATGCGGAATTCAAATTCGGGGGGTTCGATTTCGGCCCGCAGAGACGAACCGCGAAACGCGCCCTTAATCGTGACCAAAAGCACCACCATACAGTACGACCCGCGCAGTATTCAATTGAGCACTCAAACGCCTCAAAATGAGTTCCTATCGGACCGCATTTCGAATAACATCGTGAGGATTTTGTCACCGGACAAAGTCATCATCAAGAGTTATCCAAGAAATTGAGTGTTTTTGTTTTGCATGATATAAGATACAAGGTATGCTGAAAAACCAATCGCCGCCATCTTGGCCGTGTCGAAAGTATATCTGGTACGGGTACAAAAGTCCTTAATGAGATAGGTTGTTTTATAAATCACTAAAAATAAGGTTGGCAGCATTTGTACGCACGATGCCTTCTCTAAAACACAACTACAATACGCGCGTGTACATACACGCGCGTATTATAGTGTGTTCAGTGCTGCCAACCTCATTTCCAGCGATTCATAAAACGACCTATCTCAT
>JAPYZK010001897.1:0-33981 GCA_030522785.1 Platygaster equestris | reverse complement strand
AATTTGTAACTTTTTTTTTTTTTTTCAGAAATGATAATATTAACAAATTTACTTTCGGTACAATTATAACTTCCAAATTCATTTCATATTGATCAAATTTGGGAAAAGTCGTGCATTTTTCGAATTTTCAACAAAACTAGTCACTCAAGTCTCAGTAGTACTTACGATATTTCTAAAATTTTTAAGAAGAATCTCTTAAAAATTTTTTGGAACCCTAAAAATTCCAAGATGAAAAATGAAGTTGAAAACTGAGGGGTCAAAATCACAATGTCATGAAAATTTCAGAATGATTTATCGAAGGGTGGCAAGTTCAATTTCGAGAGGTAAATGGAGCTTAATTCCGGTCAATATGATCTGTGAAAATATGTGGTTTCGGATTTAAATTGGATAGTGTGCGTGGTAGCTCTTATCACGTCGAGAAAGGCAAGTGTTGAGTTACGTAGATGCAATGAAATTTCGTATAGTTCGTAACTGATTACAGTGTGAACATTGTGGAGAATGTGTACATAATTACCTGAGTGCAAAATATTAATTTTCAAATTTCCCCACCAAGAACTATACTAAAAAAGTTGGAAAATTCTGAAAATTCTTTCATCAAGTTCGTAATGGAATTTTGAAAATTATAATTATATTTTTGAAAACAAAACAAAAATGAAATTTTTTGACAAAAACTTCATTTTTGTTCTCTCGTATGAAAGGATTCGTCATTCAAAACTTAATATTTGCCTTTTTGTTCAATTCGTCAAACAATTTTTCAATGAATATATCATCCATCAATATCATGAATAATCTCCCGCCCTAAAAAAAACTCCTTCTATAACAATGCCGCCCCGATCTCCGCTCGCGCCTCATTTCCGCAATTACGAGAAGCGCGAAGGATCTCACGCGATTTTCCATCTTCGGCTTCGAATGACGAAAATAAGAAACGAAGCGAACAGGGAGCCAGAGAGAAGTCAGGGAGCGCCATGGTAACGTTGCCGAGGCGCCGGCATTCATAAGTAGTTCAAAGCATTGATGCGAGAGAATACATAGGTTACCAATTATGAGGAACGACGGCTGATCGGTTTAACAGCGTGAAATCGTACGAACGGTGTTGCCAATTTGTGACGTTCACGAAGCGACTCCAATTAGACAGCGCCGCGAAGATCGTCAACGATCTATGTATCGGAAATACTGATGCGCGAGGGATCACTTTTTTCATCTGGACCTTCTTACCTTTGAACTTCATGCTTCATTCGACTCGATGCTTCAAATTGAGTTCGAAGCGTCGAGACAAATTGGCAAACAAAAAAATACAACTATCATTACGTCCATAAATTTTCAAATTAATTCGACTATTTTTATATCCTATCATGTCCAATTTAGGTGAATCGACCTACACCCCCTACTATCTCAGGGGTGTTATGAGGTGAACTTTCGAGACCCGGATTCAACTCGGAAATACGTATCTACCCTCTAGTAAAAAATATATGTCAATTTCAGGACATAAATCGACTGTAATAATCAATCATACCATGACATATTCGACAATGATGCACTTGATAGCATTTTCTCACTATGGGAAGCTGTGGGGTGAATTTCCGGGACCTCAATTCAACTCGTGAATACATATTTACTTCCTAGCCGGCGATATATCAAGTTGACTCTAGTGATTCCGATAAGGTGACCTTATAAAAACTTTATAAGGAATTTCGAACCTCATGAGGCGACCTTACTTTTAGACCTTAGTTTTAAAAAAAGTTTGCATCACATTTGTTTCAAGTTTTTTTAGTTTTTCAGAAATTAAAAAAAAATTTTCCTTATAAGGATGAGCGACCTTATAAGGTTGAAGATATTTTATGAGGATTTTATAAGGTCACCTTATAAAGATCGATAATCTTATAAATAATCTGAATATTTTGAAAAATAAAAAATTATATTGCGGAATCAGTTTCAGGATTTCAAATTTCATAATTCGAGTCTAAAAGTGGAGACATGGGTATAAGTAACTTAGAACTGTTCCGAAGTTTAAAATTAAGGTCACAAAATTCTGTAATCCGAGCGAGTGAATGAGAAAATTACAAAACTTTGGAATTAAAAGTTTGACTTTGATTTTCAAATAGAAATTTTATCCTGAAGTTTCGTAACATATGACAAATTAAATTAAAAAATCCGTAACATCAAATAATAAAATGTTTGGAATGTGTAAACTATACCTTCGAAATCCATATCGTATCCGAAAACTAACCAACGCTAATTCCAACATTTGCAAACTTCAAACTCGAAAAAAAAAAAAAAAAAAAAAAAAAAAAAAAAAAAAAAAAAAAAAAAAAAAAAAAAAAAAAAAAAAAAAAAAAAAAAAAAAAAAAAAAAAAAAAAAGTCTAGCCTCAAACGAGACCTTAAAATTTGTACAATCCGCTTTTTTGGTTGCTTTTTTCTATCGCGCCTTTTTCTTGCAAAAAGACGCTCCCAAAATTAGAGGCCCGAGGCCACTAGATTCCCGAGGATTATAATTGAAGTGCTCTCGGTCCTTTATACGCAGAAGAGTTTTAACAACCGTAGCGGATTTTGGCTTCGACTGCGGTGAAGTACGTTGGAAGTCGACGTGTTTATGTATAAAATATGAAGAGAGGTCGTGAAAGTATGATAAATTGTGATATATTAACATTTGAGTGAGGTTTTTCACGAAGCAGAAGTTTGGTGCAATATATTTCAATGAGCTGGATCGAAAAATGACGGTAGAATTTAAAAGAGGCTAGAAATTGTCAGTCCTGTTCAGTTTGCTTCGGGATTTTTATGTATCATACTAGTTTCTAAAATATTTTTGAATTTTTTCATGACATCTTCGAGATCCAAGACACCCCCCCACACCCCCAATCGCAATCCAACAAAAAATACTACCGTGAAATAATGAAAAATCCGCGATGCCGAAGACAGCAAAAGAGAGCAAGAGAAATAAAACACAACTTCTCTCATTATTCGTCCCCGTTATGTCTTTTCCTTAATTAACACCGGATACTGACGTTTCCGATCAACTTTTTTCCACGTCAGACTTTGCGTCGAATTACATCTTGCTTACCAATATCTGGAATTGAAATTATCGAGGCGGAAGCACGAGCCGAAATTGGAATAAAATATCATTCCCCGGGTTTCGATTCGATCCGCGTCACAAAGGGGAAAGAATTTTTCGCAAAGAAATATCCACTTCATAAAAAATACAAACGCGAAGGGGGCAGATCAAATATGATTCCCGGCTTAAGGCGCGCGTCGTCAATAAATAAAAATACCGTATTCGATTTCTATGAATGCGATAAAACTCGTTCCTCGCGACGGTTCCTTTAAAAAGGCGCCCGGGATTTTCAATATCCGAGGGAAAAATTCTGAAGATCGCGACACGAAGAATTCGTGTTCACGAGTCTTTTTCTTTTTTTTTTTTTTTCTCTTTCGTCACTTCGACGATCGGCAAAACGCCCGTAAACCGATTAATTTGATTAGCTAACTTTTCGCGCTAATCAACGCAACCAAGAGATATGATATCGGAATATGAAACGATGCAATTAGCAATACTAATTGAAGTAATCCAAGCGTATCCATTTCGACGCAGTGCCACTGTGCCGCGAACTCTCCCAGGAATTGGAATTATTAGTTCACCTATGTCGCTTCATTCAGATTTTACCAAACAGTATTAAGTCCCTATACTGCGACGCGTTGTACATGCGCTCGTACGTGCTTACGTGTCGCCACGAAAAATCCGCGGTTGAATTAATTATGTTTGAACGAATTTAGACCGAAATCGAAAATTTCGCTAATGTTCAATAATTTATGTATTATCAAAATGCTCAGCTACTTATAATATCCCAGACAGGTAGTTTTTTCATTTCTCTTATATTTTCGGTTATTTTTTACTATAAAAAATCATGGTTTGATGACACTTTGAAATGCTATAAATTAGGGAATGGAGATTGAACAAAAAGTGAACAAGTTCAAGAAATTATGAAATTTAATAAATTACTATAGAATTAAGAGAAAAAGGTTTTTGGAATTTTTTAAGTGTTGCTGAGAAAGACGAAAATCATGAAAACTGCAAGTTTATTTTAGAGTTCGTTCCATTTTTGGTCCCAAGTAACTCTGATTTTCATAAAATTCTATAAAATATGTTCAAAAATCTCTAAAATATATACACACAAAATTCTCGAATTCCTCGGGAATAAATGCGATTTTCTAAACGATTTTCTAATATTTATACTACAGAAAAAAAACTAAATTCTCAATATTCCGTTATATTTTTCAAAATTCTGCGAAATTTCAGGAAGTTCCAGGAGACTAGCATAAATCCCCCCTACCTCCCACAAACTGATTTCATGTATTTTTCTCTAAATTCATGAAATCACTCGAACTGTACACAATTTGCCCGAGTTCTTCCAAAATTGCCCACAACTTCCAAAATCTACATCATCTTTCCTTTTCTAAATACTGGACACCAGAAAAAGCTTTTTTCTTATACACTTCACTGCATTATTAAAAAAATTATTAAAAAAATTATTAAATCAATGCAAGAAAATGCATGAATGAATTTGACTTATCATCATACTAGGCTGGTATAACAGCAATTGAAAAGTAATAGCTTTCTAAAGTCATTTGTTATACTCAACAATGACGTTTCCACCCTTTTCGTTTCTTGAATTCAATTGAAAAAACCATGATCACGTGTCATGTAAAATAAGGGGTGTTGTGAAAAACTGTTTTTTTTTTTCTCATTTTTCTCATTTTTCATTAAACCCACAACGACTGCGATCTGGATGAGAAGGAAAGCATGAAATAAGGTCAACATTTTAGAGAATCACGATGATTCGTCGAAGTATACAACCGAAATGAGTGATTTCATTTAAAAATTAGGACTATCTCTGAAATGACTGTAATTTTTCTTCAAACTGACCCAATTTGATGGTAATTGTATCATAATATTTTAGTAAAGAAAAAGTTTATTTCCCAGGGTTATTGCATGTATCATATTTTTTCAATGGATTCTTCGAAGTCACTTACGTCTTTTTTCTAAAAAGTTTTTCTTCGACATTATATATATTATGGCGACGTTGGGATACACAGTTTTCCCGCAATATGTGATTGTTATCTCATGTAGACAGTTTCCAAGTGATTTCTCTCATTTCAGAAGATTGCATGCAAGAACAGAGGATCGGAATGAAATGTGGTTAGCAAGATTTTAGTCGATTCCAAGCCATTTACCTCGATTTTACAACAGCTCTCGCTGAACGTGGTTCGAAGATTTCTCTAGACATATTACAATAACCGCGAGAAAATAAACATTACGAATTTTAAAAAATTTCGATGTTTGGATACAACATTTTCTCACTTCTAGAGATGGAGTGAATAAAAAATTGTCATAATAAGTAATTTCATCATAATTTCATGATCTATACGAATATTCTTTAGAAATGTTTAATAGTTCGGAAATACATCAATCTTCATTTCTTTCGACAACTTTTGCAATGTGTGAGCAATTTTGGAAGTTTAGGACTAATTTCGAAAAGTTTTCGTCATTTTTTTGTAAATACCCCCGAAAGTTCGAGATAATTTACTTCTTCGTGATTTCCATCATTTATTCAAACTGAATAAAACAAACGAACAAATTGAAAACTTCCGAAATTTCATAGAATTCATTCAATTTTTTTGAAATCATACAAATTGTCCGAAAAATATTGTAAATTTTGAGGAATCATTTTGAAGTACAGAATATTTCATGAGTTTCCAATGTCTCAAAAATTGTTAAATTACGTAACAATTTTCGTGAATCAAAATAAATTTGTAGAGATATATCAAGTTTACGAAAAATTTCTCTCAAATGGAATACACATTGGGAAAAAATGCCCAAATTTTATGCAAAATCCCTAAAATGCTCGAAAATTTTGAGATTTTTCACAATTTATTCGGAATTCGAATAATGAGGCAATATTTTAAAAAGTTTATAAATACTTAAAGCAAAAATTGTCTAGTTGCTCGAAAGTTAATAAAAAAAATGGTTGGAACAAGTCTTCAAAGATTTCAGATATCTTCAAAAAATTTGACTTCGAAACCAAAACATTGAATAAATTTTCTAAAAACATATGAAAATCTCACGAATTTATTCAAAACATAACAATAATAACTTCAAACAATTCCTCGAAAGTTCTTCAAGCTCAAAAAACTTTCGTACTTGTCGAAAATCTACGAAGCTTCGAAAACATCGTAATAAATGTCGATGAATTTTGCAAAGCACTTGGCCAACTTTATAAATTTCAAATGTTTCCGTAAAATTTCAAATTTGAACCCAAAAATTTTCGGTACTGAAAAATTAAAATTAAAAATCACAAAAAACTCATAACAGATTTTTTGTAGAGTCTAAGCAATCGGTTGTCAGGGTCACATATTACCGTTTTTTTATATCTCGTGTTCCAAAACTAAAAAAAAGACGTAAATTTCGTTAATTGAAACGAATCTCCCATTACACTATCCACAACTCTCCCTCCATCCCAAAACTTCACTCCAATCCAATCCCAAACCCCCGTAACGTCATTTTCGCAAATCCGAGCGAGACACTTTTCCCTGCGGATTTTTCCCACGATCACCATCGAATTTCCACCTAACGCCTAATGCCGTCTTAGGGACAGGGGGGCATTTCCCCGTTGGACTGCGGCATTTATAAACGGAAGCGACGGCGCCGTTACTATGCAAATAGATTCGGAGTGACGCGGCGCAAATGGCTATACCCAACTAACTGGCGCCCGCCAGGACACCGTTTAATAGAGTGTCGTTTCGCTGCACGGCCTTGCCTGATTCGAGTAATGAAATCTTCCGAGCGTTAACGCCCGAAACGTTTGTTCTCGGCCAATCCATCAGCATTTGGCCCCGGTATTCGCGCATCGCCGCCCGACTTAAACTAATGATTCGAGACAAGTGACGCTGTTCGACCAATTTGTCAAGCGGGCATTTATTTCCGCGATCGCCCAAGCCGCGGGGTGCTTCGCAATACACGCGATTCGGCACCGATTGAAAAATGACGCGGCCAACGTGTTTCAGGGATTTTGGATGCTCTGGATCATTGAACGTTCGTTTGATCGTCGACGTGACGTGCTTGTAAACGAATGTGGTGCGAGAGCGATGGGGAAGGTTGAAATGTTTAGATTTGTTGGGTTTTATTGATTGATGGTTTGTTTGATGGTTGATGGGATGTAACCATGAACGATCGTGTTTTTGAGGTTATGTAAGGCGACCAGACGTAATATTTTAATGACGCATCTCCTATTTTTCACCTATTTTTTACCTACTTGTCCTAGTGCCCTGTATTATTTTTAAAATTGTACGAATGTGATGCGAGTCGAGTGTGTTGAATGAGATGCATCCATGAATAAACGTGGTTTTGAACTTTTTGGAAAAGTCTCACTTCTCCTCACTTAACAGATAAAAATAGAAAAAAAAGGCAAGTTTTACAAGAACTACAAACACTATCAACAAAATTCACCCTCCATTAGAAATTACCTCAATTTTCCGGAAATCGTTTCGAATCGATCAAAACGTTCTGCTCCATGTCGAACTCCAATTCTTCAGAAAGCCTTGCTTTTCATCAAACCACCCGAATAAAACCCCCTCTTTTATTTCCGCATTTCATCAACGATCGAGCCGCGATCGCGCTCATAAAGTTCCACCTCCTGTATTTTTATTTCAATCCCGCGAGCAGATTTATCAAATCCATTAATTACGGTTAGAACTTTTGACAGGCCGGCAACTGCCGAGCACGTCAAACCGGAAGATGGATGTTTTTGGGGAGGCGCGAGTGGACCAAAAGCGCGGCCACTTAAACCCTATGCGAAGGGCCGATTAGGGATGCCATAAATCGACGTAAATATCGATATACTTGTTATTTTCCGATATCGATACCATACCTAATGAAAGCGAAAAATGCTAATCGTCTGTCCAGAACTGCTAGCTATCGATAACATCGATCCTCATCGACATTAAATCATAAGTATCATAATTTGACCGACATGATGGATACATTTTAATATGAATGATTTTTGCGACTGTAAAGTAATTTTTTCCGTACACACTCTGGCCAAAGCGCCTTCGCAAAAAGAAGAACTGAGCTTCATTAATATGCCGAGTGGCCGTTCCGAAGCTTCAATTATCCTCCGGAGACTAATTTTCACCTATAACGTTGACGATTAATTAACTATGTTGTTACCGCTCGCTTTTGCGCAACGAGAAAGAGAGTTACAAAACGTTCTTTCGGGAACTTCATTTGTCTTTGTCGCGTTTCGATCCGAAAAATGGGGGCTGTACGGTTGTAAAGAGGTTGTCGCGTAAATCATGATCGTTTTGCAAAAAGAAAAAAAAAAAAAAAAAAAAAGATATTCATCGGCCGTATGCACGTTTCATGCTAAAGGGTGCTGTCAAAATTTTTTCAAGTCCCGTTTCGATCGTTACGCCAACAGTCGCGAAATCGTAGGCTTTTTTTATTTTCATTTCTGTGAAATTCGACAAACAATGGATAAATAAAGAGGTTGAAACTTGTATGAAATTTTGCTCGAATTCGTGATACTCCATTTATTCATTTTAATTTTTTTATAATGCAGTTTTGAATTTTGCGTTGATTCATTTCAACTTTTTTCGAGAATTTCGAAACTTTCATTTTCTGAGTACATTTCCCGACAAATTATCACGGAAACGTTGGATTCAATGTCAATATCCAGGTCTCGCGCTCGAGTATTCCGAAATTCATTAATTTCCAGCGCGTTTGTCTAATCAATGCAAATCTGGTTAATTCCTAATTGAGACAAGTTACTGGAGATGAATTGAAAATAAAAGCGACCGACTATACTTGAGGAACTTCCGAAGAAAAGCATTAATTCGAGTCATTTTTACCTAAAAAAGTAAAATTTTTTACCAATTTTCAATGGTTTCATCACACTTATACTCAAGGAATTATTATAACAAACTACAATTTTCAAGTTATTTCATGTAATATCACACGAATCATAAATATTCAATTTCTGCCGAGTACCGGAAAAGTATTTGTTTATATTCATTCTTTTGCACTCAAAAACGACTTGAAAATACCAATTAATTAGAGCTTCAATCGACCACCGAGTTTGCATGAATTCTTTTGTAGTCTTCGAAATTGTAGAAAAAAAAAAATAATAATAATAAGGTTGCTTTGTTAATTACTAAGTTAATTTAACATCAGAACAATTTGTTGGAAAATTATAATAAAAAATTGTACGCTTGCGAATTTCCTCTTGATTATTTGTGTATTTTCTAAAATTTGCGTCTGAAACGAAAAAAAGGATGGAATAAAGTCCACATGATTGACGTTCTTTGTAAACTGTACAAAATCACTAGTTTATTTTCGAAAAAAAAATTTCTGTGAAAAGCTGACTCATTTTGTTGACAATTTTTTTGATGAAGAATAAATTTTTTAACGATTCATTTGATCCAAGTTTTCAGACATAGCAAAAAGAAAAACGTTCAAGACAAACTCTAACAGCTCTAATTAACTCTTCATTTTTCCATTATTCTCAGACAAGAAATAACAAAGCTATGTACCAAATAATCATTTTCCACTTTGAAAAAAACTGAATTTCTTAATTACGAAATTATAAGACGAGTTACAGCATAATTTCATCATGTTTCTGCAATCGAGAAAATCAAAGGCGTCGCTTTTTTATTCAATTAATTTGTTGATTAACGAAAAATATGCAAATATTAATTGCATATTGCATGTTTTTTAATTATTGTTTTCCAGGACTTTGAAAGGGAGAAAAATACCTGTGCTTGACGTTTTTGAATGCATAAGAATTTTCGAGCAATGAAAATTCCATGTTACGTTTTCCATGTTACGTACGTGGTTTTCAAGAGAAAACACCAACTCTTCTTAAGAAAATTGTTGAAAAGTTTCCCAATGATTCGTGACTAGAGAATGATAATGAATAACGAATAGTTTTCATTTTCTGAATATTTTAAACGTTGCCAAATAATAGACAGTTGCAAAGTAAAAAAAAGAACAAATTCCACTCCCCTAAAAAAAAGCATAAAAATAAAGTACTGATATCCAATCGTTTTCCGATGGTTGACCTACATTATTGGAAAAAAGTTGATAACTCGTGTTTGTAACATCAAGAACGGAAATTGAAAACAAAAATCACATGCAGGTATCGTTTCTCCGCAACAACTTTGAATTTTATCGGAAATGTGTCAATATAAAATGATGTGAATTAGAAAGTAGAAAAAAGTTTGACATGAACATTAATGTTTTCAAGTTTGTTAACCACAATTTTAAAATATTTAGCTTCAAACTTTTCCGTAATTGTCGAAATTCTCTTCTGAGCAAGTACGTACTTTCCAAATTTTTAAATGCAAACGAACTTTTGCAAATATTAAAATTTTTGATGTAGCTTGCGATACAGTTCTCAATTTTCGTCAAGCTAAATTTAAAAAATGACTTACGTAACAAAAGTTATAATAAAATTAAAGAATGTTCGGAAGCCTGATCAAAATAATTCAAAATATGTCGATTCCCGAAGAAATGTAAAAATCCAGAAAAAATCAAGATCCGAAAATAAAATTCCAAAGACTTGCAACATTTTTCGACAATTTTTCTCAAGAGTACTCGTAAAATTTGGTAATATTTTCGCAACTTAAGATTTTTTAACTAGAAGAACTTTTCCATAATGTTAAAATTCCGAATTTCCAAAAATAAAAATCGATCGAGTTCTAATAAAACAAACATAAATAAATTACTGTCGACTTCCCTCAAACAAATAAATCATCCCCTAAAATTCTCGCCACCCACCCAACCCTCTCGAACCACAAAAAACGACCGTCCATATAAATCCAACAATACCAAACCGAAAACCCCGCGAAACAAATATTCCGAACTTGGCTTTTCGACAATTAAAAGCCCCAAAGTATCTGTTTCATAAACACGGGGAAAAAAGCGCGGAATAAAGCGGCTGTTCGACGAGGGAAAAAGAGCTCAAAGCTCAATACAATAAACCGGAGAGGTCGGGAGCACGTTTCATCCGAATTCGCAGGGTGACAATTTCGCGGCAATTATTGCCTTCCGTACGCGGCGCTTTTGCAACCCGGACTCATGCGTATCAGAATAAAAACGGGGGTAGGAAGGCTCGGATTTCTCGAGCGATCGATATCGAGAAACAATAATTTATTGCCGCAGCGTAGCGATTCGTGGGCGAAATTTCCGCCTGGTAAGAGATCTGTCTAACACCAGGCTTTATTTCAAGGTTACGTCTACATTTTGGTTTTCCTTTTTTCTTTCAAGGTGAAAGAAAAAGAGTAGCATTAGACGACGAAAATTCGTATTGAATTCACAATTAGGGGAATTTAATAATTTTCAGTAATTTGAAAGGATGTTTCAGAATTTTTTTCTCAATTTTGTCAATTTCAGATTTTTTTTTTTTTTTTTTTTTGAATAATTTGACAAAACGTTGAAATGGTTAAAAGTTTTTACGGGAATATAATTTCTTGCATTTTTCCAATAAGGTGAAGAATTAAAAACAATGTTTTTAAATGAGTTACAATCGGAATAATCAGTGATGATGGACAATTTTTGAAATTTTCCAAAATTCACGACAACTTATGGAATTTTCAGAGTTTGTAATAATTTTTTCGATTTTTTCGTCACTTCGTTGGATTTTCTAATAAAATGTACGGCCTAGAAAAATTTTACGAATCTCGGAAAATACGGAAATTTTCAAAATATTAGTTAAAAGTTTTTAGATGTTGGGGGTTTAAACCCCGAACTCTCCCCCCACTCCCCTTGATTACGCGCCTTAAATGCATTCACATAAATTCAAATATCATAGGAAATAATAATACATCACACAAGAATCTTCAAAAGGAATAAAAACGCAGTAAGCCACCCGGAGTTCCGAAAAGACACCCTCTCCCATGCCCCCCATTATACCAAGTACTATTTCCGGTCAATTCTCGTCAGCGACATCCTCGAATTTCATCTAATGAAAGTCTGTCCAAACTCCCTCGACAACCTCGTGTTTTCCCAATGTTCATTAATGGCCAGGGCAATTTTTTAACGCGCCTCGTTGGCGGCTTATTGACGAGCGGCAAACAAACGTCCCGTGATCGTAAAAAGGCCAAAAAGGATGAAAAGGGACGTGGAAAATAATTGGGATTATTTGGCGGGCAGTCTAACGCAAAAATAGGATACGGGGATGATTCGCCGAAGGTGGTCGTTGTCGCGGCGCTAAGAGAGCGCGCTCCCTGACGAGTCTATACAGTTGGAGGAGGCACTTGGATGCTTACAATCAACTGGGCTTGTCCGCAAATAACACCGGCGAATGATTATGATTGAATAAGGTCCGTAATTGAGGCTATTGAGCAATTATATAAATAGCACGCACGAGCCTGGGGCCGAAGGGGGTGTTATTTCAGCGCCATGAAGAGCGCTTGGGAGCGGCCAAAGTTCTAGGGTTGCCGTGCGAGGTCAAGCCCGCAGGACATGAAAAGAGAGGCGGGCCACTTTGCTCGGGAAAACCTGTAATCCCATGTACAACTCGGCGAGTTTTCGAAATTCGGAGTTGGGCGAATGTGGCGGGTTAGGCGATAGGAATAGAGAGATTTCTCAATCTAAAATAGTGGATTTCGGCGATTTTTAGCATTTTTAGTGACCCTTTCTAGGGGTGGAAAGTTATTCGATAATTATCGATAACTATCGATAAGCGTGATATTACTTAACTTGATGAAACATTTCAAATTTCCGGAAACTGAACATTTTCAAACTTAAAAAATGTGAAATATGCAACTTTGAAATATTTATCTTTGAAATTTTCAACTTCTGACACTTGATAGCTCCAAAAATCCAAATTTGTAAATTCAACGACTTGAAAAACTCGGAGATCGAAAATTCCAATTTCTGAAATAAATTGCATTCAAAAATCTTAGACGTTCAAAAATGAAGAAATCGGGGTTTTTATAATTTCTCGGATTTAGAAATTAAAATTATGAAATTACCCAATTCAAATATACCTGAATATTCGGAAATTTAATTGTTGTATTGGACATTCAAACTGGAATGTCTTCAAATTCCAAATTCTCAAAATTCCAACGTTGCAAGAAATCGAATTCATAAAACTGTTACTTTTTTAAACTCGACAAAATTTGACTTTGAAACATTTCAAGACTCGAAACTTGAACAATTTCGAATTTCTCATTCCAATTTGTCATTCCTCGATTCGTTTTTGAAAATTTGAATTCAACAGCTCAAAAATTCAAATTCGTATGTAATATCAAAATCTTGGAAAATCAAAAATTCGAATTCGCAAACTTGTCAAATTTCGATGTGAAAATCCAAAATTTTCCAATTATTTACATTCAGAAATCAAAATTAAAAATTCCAGAATTCAAAGATATACTAAACTCTAAAATGCTGACTTTCGAATTCATTTTAAATCAAAAGTCGAGTCCCTGAATTCAACAGCTAGAAAATTCAGATTAAGAAGTTCAAAGACTTGCATACTTGAAAAATGCAAATTCCAAAATTCTCGAATTTGAATTCGAAGAAATGAAGAAATATGAATCTCAATGAAGAATAAAAATTCAGAAATCAAAATCATGTGATGTAAGAAAAAAATGCTAACCTAAAGAATCTGAATATTACAAGAACTGGGGGAAGTGATCGACTCATAGAGCTTATCGATAATCATCGACAACATTTCTTGACGACAATCCCATCCCTAACCCTTTCCCAGATTTCGGAAGTAACGCGAAAAAGAGTAACTGTAGCTATAATTTAGTTGCCTTTTCGCAAAAATAACTTTAATTGAGACTCTAATGGCAGGAATGAGAAATTTCGTTGGGAAGGGGCTTGAATTTCGATGATGGACAATTTTCCTACTACACTACTTCCCCCACTATACTACGTTCTGACTTTCAAACACTTTCAAACGTGTTTTTCTCCGATCAATTTTTGCTTCGACGCCCCGCGTTACGCGCAAACAAGCTTAACCGCGCTTGATTAAACAAATGACGACTCGTGATCATCGGCGCGATCGAGCGCCCCACGCCACCCCTTGATTTTATCATTCGCGATCGGCTTTGATTACGGCCGATCGTGCCTGAAATTGCGATACCGCGCCGTCGACCACCCACGAAATTAACCGAAAACACAGGAATATTCGTTATCAAAAATCACCGCGTCGCCCGACAAGAACAATTTCGAATTATCACCGCAATAATCGAAGCCCGGCGTTCCGCGTATTCCCGATAATTTTTCCTCCGCCATCCATGATTTTAGCCGGTCAATTTTTAATTAGCGGGGATTAGGGCATGTGCAAACTAGGATCCATACGTTTTAAACTTGACTCGAATTTCCATCAAGCCGGAATTAAAAGCGGCCAAAGTACACGCATCCATCAAAGTCTTTCTTTGAAAGCGCAAATGAGCCTTGTATAACTTCGGCTTTTTCGTCTTTGTGGGAAGAAAATCGTGGTAATATTACTGTTTTTTCACGGCCGAAGAATAAGAATAGTTTGTGCTTGACAAATATATGTTTTGTCGAAGAATCCTGAGGTTCTTTCTATTTCGAAAGAGGTACGAAAATGGGCTTTGGTGGAGGAGTTATTCTGGGGGATACAGTGGAACTTCGCGGATTCGAGAGTATCAAAAACGTTTGTACGATTCAACAGGGCAAACATGGGATCACCTTTGATGTAGGGGAAAGCGCGAGCGATAGGAAATGAGATGAATTTTGAGCGTCCCGGGAGTTACGTTCAAATGTGTTATGATCAAAAGCAATTTTTCGCTTTTAATTTTGTGGAAATTTCTTAAATATCTTACAATGTTTTTCTCCATCATTAAACACAGTAAATTGCGATTTGCAGACGCGTTTTAAACATAGAAAAATTATCCGAATGTTTTTAGTGTAACTTCTTTTTTTACGAAACTTTCGAATTTTAAATTTGAAAATATTGAATTCACAATGACTAGTTTTTTTATCTTAAAATTCAGAATGTTTCAATACGTCCATAATTTGTTGATTCGTCTTATTCATTTATTATTTATATTTGTTTGGGGGAAAGGGAGGGGGGGGGGCAGTTTTTTCAAGCCTCGATCAACCTCAGAATCCCAATTCAGAGACTTCAAAAAAGATATCAAAAACCTTACTCACCTCAGCCAGTGTCTTTTGGTGATGGGCGTGTGGCAGCAAACGGCGTCATATTGGTCCGCTATCCAAACAATCAGGATGATATAGAAAGCCGTGGTCGTATCGTTAAAAAACTCAGACATTATCGCCTCCATTCCTGAAACGAACCAAAAAATCGAGGATCAATTCCGGGGGAACAAACATCCCCGACGTTTCAACTCGACGCGCAAACTTCGTACACAAGTGAATTGTTACTTATTTGCCCTCGCGATGTATTAATCTCGATTATTAATTAAACGAGAGGGTCGCGGGGGAAACGCCGGGACTGTTAGTTTAACGACGCAGGAAAGTGAGAAGTAAATCGAAAGGCGCAACTCACCGACGAGAGCAAGAATCACAGTCAGCAAGGACGCGGCTGGAAACGACACGGTGACGTTGAATTCCAGCATTTGCAAGAGATCCACTGCAAAAGGGAAGCAAAAAGGGAAACGTGGAGAGAAACAAGAAGAAACCTTGCGATTCGATCTTATCCTTTCTGGGGCGTTTTTTATTTCGATTCGAACGTCGAGAGTCGACTGACGAATTTCCTTCTTTTTTTTTTGTTTGGGGATGGGGAAAATATCAAAGCGAGAAATGAGAAAGTTGGAATTACAAAATGTTGTACATAAAATATGGGAAATATCGGTTTGACACGTTTTTAGAATTGTGTTATATTTTTTATTGGTTTATGGAAATTCATTTTATTGAGAATTTTTATACAATTGTCAATAATTATACTTCTTGTCCTGTGTAGTTGTGAAATTGTTGTCATTCACATTCTCATCAGTTCGATGATTTATTTGGCTGGAAGGGGATCGTGTTCTGAATTTTTTATAATTTTGACAAGTTTATAACTTTTAAAAGATCGACCAATTTTGGGTAGGGGTTTAAAGCATTTTTGGAAATTAGAAAATGTTTTATAGTTGAACCAAATTCGCCTCATATTTCGAGAATTTTCGAAAATTTATCATTGTGAATATTGGCTAATTTTTTTGAATGACTGAGTCAATTTCTTTTTCCACAGCTTTTCCAAAAATAAAAAATCACCATAGACATAAAAACGCACAGAAAATTAGCCGAAAAATACCGACCCATTTTTTGTACATATCAGCCCACAAAAAAGTTCACTTCTTTAAAACTTCCAAAAATCTTTAAAACTTTTACGAACCCCGTCAGATAATTCAGCAAATTCAAAAATCGAAGCTCAGTAATTCCTAAATTCCTCGATACTTTTCTGTCGACATTTTTAAAATCAATAAATTTTTCGAAATTTCAAATCATTCTGTAAACTGAATGGTTTACAGACACTTTTACAGTAAAAAATTGCAATTTCGGAAGACAGAAAAAGCTTCAAGAATTCTTTTATCCACTCAAAGAAGAAAAAATCTCTTATTTCCAGGTTCACTTTGACCATTGAACACTCTGTTTTCTTCTCGCATTATAATTAAAAGGTTTCCTTTTTCTCAACGTGTAAAACAAAAACGAAATAAGCTAAATCAGAAGTCTGTTATTTCAAGAACTCACTGAAATAAGACAGAAAAAACGTCTGTAAAAAACCACAATTCATTTCGGGTTCATTCAAACGGAAATTTGCCAAATTTTTATTCTGCTTCAAAAAACCTACCAACTTCGAATACGTCACCCATAAAACTTAAAAACCAAAATTCTCCATCAAAGATACATAAAATTAGACAAAAAACCACTCACCAATGAAAATGAAAATTTGATGATGCGAGTACCGCAGCAGCATCGAAATCGAAACAGTCTGAAAAACAAACAAAAAACATGCCGCAATTTTCAAAAACCACTCGTCAAAAAATTCCATTCTTCCATGTAAATCCCGAGTTTAATCTCTTCTCGAATTCAAGTTTTTTTAATACCGCTCTCGAACTCCGGCAACTTCTACTCCAGACATTTGTATGAAATCGCGGAAATCGTAATTGGCAATCGAAGGAATAAAATCAAGATGAGATTTGAAATAGACAAAGTTTGCGAAACTTGTTAGAAACATTATTTAACTGTGTTTGCAACTTTTGACAGCAATTCGCCGGATCGCATTAGGCGATGGAAATTCTTTTTGTAATACACTTTTCCGAGAATATTATTGGGTCGTAATTGAAAATGGGAAACGCAGGCTTGTGTGTGTCAGGGATGAAAATTCAATGGACTTTGTAACTTTGTCCGAAGTTTGACGCATTTCTCGAACATGACTTGCGAGTTTTTGCACTTTTAAACAGACGTTTCGCGTTTTCAATGTAGCTTGAGAGGATATGGAAATTGAAGAAAATATCCGTTTTTCTACAATTCTCGAACAAAAGCCAGTTTTTTCCACTGTTTTGCGTACAGTATTCACAAATAGTATCCAATATTATTCGAAATCAGTACAATGCCTTGTGAAAACATCGAAAAACGTCGCTCGGAAGGCAATTCTGATTTCGAAATATCATCCTGATGTGGAATAAAACGACTTTTCGAGCTCGCGCAATTGTGTTTGGGAAAATCGACGGCAATGATTGAATCGCTGTCTCACTCGATTTTCAAAAGGAATCAGGTGGCAGTTCAATCCGCATTGTTCTTCCAATACCCAATCGTATTATTCTTTGTTCCCGTTAATCGATAGTGGTAAGCAGTTTGTAACTTCAATGCTCGCGAGCATTAGCATCGTAATCCGATTTTCATCCTGTTTTTCTATCCCGAATAACGGATCGCACTCGCGGAAAATTTAATCGCCAACGGTAATTGACTCGCTACTGTGATTTACAATTTATTCGCAACACGCCAAGAGAGATATAAAATAAGTAATGTACTAACTTCGCTTGCAGTGGAATAAAACTGATGTTTTTTTTTCCAGAAAAAAAAAAAAAAAAAAAAAAAAAAAAAAAAAAAAAAAAAAACTCGAAATCGAAAGAAAAAGGAGTTTCAAATTTGCGCTTTAAAACTCCTGTTTTTCATATGAAATACGAATTTTGACATGCAAAAGTTGGATAATCATGAAATTTTCCGAAATGTACTAACTTTTCCAAAATTTGACTAACCAAATTTTAGTAGCGGAGATCTAAGAATGTCTAGAATTCAGACAATTTTTTAAAATCACGAAATTATATCGTTTATAAATTTCGAGAAGTTCGAAAAGTCTTTAAAATCTCGTGATCAGCTACTAAATTTTCATTTAGGAAATCTTGACACGAAAATACGAGAATTCCAATGCACTACCGAAAATCACGAATTACATCCACTCGATTTTCAATTCATAAACACGACAACAACAACAAGAAAATTCCCATTTGAACTCAATTTTATGAAACTTTGAAGTATTCAGCTTTGAAATTTTCAAATTCTGACAATAGCTCAAAAAATACAAATTTGTAAATTCAACGAGTTGTAAAACTCAGAGATCGAAAATTCAAATTTCTGAAATAAAATGATTCAAAAATCTTAAACGTTCAAAAATGGAAAAATCTGGGTTTTTATAATTCCTCGGATTTCGAAACTAAAATTATGAAATTCCCGAATTCAATATATCTAAAAATTCTGAAATTTAATTTTCGTATTGGACATTCAAATCGAAGTATTTTTAAATTCCAAATTCTCAAAATTCCAACGTTGCAAGAAATCGAATTTATAAAATTGTTACTTCAACACGAAAATTCTAAAATTCCAAGGCACTTCCAAAAATCACGAACTACATCCACTCGATTTGCAATTCATTAACACTCGATTTGCAATTCATAAACACGACAAAAAAAAGGGAAATAAATACCCATTAGAACTCAATTTTCACACAATTCAAACCACCATTGGCCCTGTTTTCAAATTCCCTACGAATTAATTCCATTTTTCATATTTTCCATCAAAATCGTGGCCAAAAATCAACGATATTCGCTTCATTTTTCCCACCCTCCATCATCCTTGCAACGACACGTGACAAATTTCGACGGGCAAGTATAAACAAGAAAATAATAATTGAAAAATTTCGCGTCGGGATTGGCATCGGCAAATGTGTACACAAACGCGGGAACATACACGCGGTACACGTGACCGGGACGATCTATATTGACGTCGGGACGCCGCGTTTTGGCTCACGTGTTCCAGTACGTGAGCTTTCAATCACTTGCTTACACTGGAATTGTATTCCCCATTGCGCCGGCATGCACACATTTCATATCATTTTTTTTCTCCCCCAAATTAAATATCGAGCCGCACTTTTCGAGCGCAATAATTACGCGCGGCATATCAATTCGCAACGCGGACGTGAAACGCTCACGTACGCTCACAATTGAAAATACGCTTGATAAATTTTCCGGCTTTGCAATCACGTCGCGAAATTGTCTGGGCCGACAATTCATGGCGACCACTGTTTTTCGTTTTACTATTAAAGCTACTTATCCACTTCAATTCTTGACAACGTGAGTGATTGTTCGAGATTTTTTTTTATAACGAGCACTCTCTGAATTCCTTAGAGTGAATTTTCATCCCAGAAACAGTCAAAATAGTGTCAATCAAACTTAATGAAATTTCATTCTAAAAAAGTAAAGTCACCTCAAAAGAGGAAAATCTTACGATTCTTAGAAATCAATTTCAGATTTTTTTTTTAAACTCGATTATGAATCTCAATTTTGGGTAGAATTTATCATTCCAAAGTTTTTTTTTTTCATATTTTGTATCGAAAATTAACTCTTCTGGGATGAAAGTTCACTCTTTTAAGGTATTTAGAAAGTAGGAGCATAGGAAGAAAATATTTTGGAAAAGTTTCGGTCAATGGAAAAATTAATTTGTAATGTTCTGGAATGTATAGTCTCAAAAAGAAATAAATATACAGAATTCGGATATTTGGTAACAGATTAAGAAATGATTCAATTAATGATAATGTAATTAAAAATTCGTCATTTCATCGGAGTTGACCAAAATTTCCGAAATAATGGATGATTTTTCAAAATACTACGAATTTTCGAGAATTTGAAAATTAAGACAAGAATTTAAAATAACAATTTTCCGTTAACTTGTATGAACGGTTGATGTTTTTTAAATATTTTTTCATTATTTCGAGTTTTTCCGATCTTTTGTTATTTGACAATAGTTACATAATTTGTTAACGTTTGTAGAACTCAACAGTTGTATTAAAATTTCGAATTTTTGAATGGTTCAAGATGAAAATTTTCTAACACTTGGATTCCAGAATTTAGATTTTAGACCACGAACTTCAATATACTGTGTTCGATCCAATTGTTCTAACTCTATAAATCGAATGCATTATCTACTCGATACTTAGTCATTCGTTCAACTAATCACAATTTGAGATGAGAAAAGTCGTTGAAAATTTTTCCAACAAATTTCAAAACTATGCACAGTATGAACTGTATAATAAAATTTCTCAAGCATAACAAAATTAGTAACAAAAAGTTTTATACCACACGAGTAATTTTTTTTCACATGGTAAACCGTGTTTCAACATTTCCCGCAAAACAAACGCATGTATGAAATAGCGACGAATAACCGACTTTATAACTCATAAACTCCGTCGATGAATTCGCTTGAAAATTCACCCAGAATTTTAATTTTTCCGTGCAAACATTTGTCTCTCGAATTTTCGCAACGCGATTCCAGTTCAATGGTATTTAACGGAAAACACGAAAAATCGACGGTTCATTGTGACGGGCTCAGAAAACAATTAAGGCATTTTCATGTTTGAACGCCATCAAACAATGAGTGAAAAGAACTCACGTATATCGGAAAAGTAAAAATTTTCCATTCGCATAATTAACTATTTCAAGAGTATGAAAAATACGATTTCACTTTTCATTCTGTAAAACGCGCATTGGAGGTGTTTTTTCTACACGTCGAAATATTATAGTATCTAAATTTTACATACAATTTTCTCTGTTTCTTCAACAATATCGAATATATTTTTGGAGAATTCTTTTATACAAAGAAAATTGAGTCAAACAATATTCGACGTTCAGCCAAATTCCACCTAAATAAAAAAACTGACTGCTTGTTCGTCTCACTAACACAATTTCATTGGAATACTAAATTGAATGGAAAAGAAAAAAAAAAAAGGTCGAATCCCCCTCAACAAATTCACGACGCAGCATAAAAAACGCCGAAAAATCCCCGATTTTCGCGAACATCAAACGGA
This sequence comes from Platygaster equestris, assembly GCA_030522785.1. NCBI lineage: Eukaryota > Metazoa > Arthropoda > Insecta > Hymenoptera > Platygastridae > Platygaster > Platygaster equestris. The sequence continues at coordinate 12,654 of JAPYZK010001897.1, read as the reverse complement.
TTAAAATATCAAACATTATTAATCTCCAAAACACCCCCGTATACGGGCACGGGTATTATCCGTGTAATAAGCTTGAAATAAGGGTCACGGCGTGTATGTATTTCACCATAATTTGATATGAAATGACTGGCCAGGGGACGCCGCAACGAACGTGATACTCCTAATAACGTTGATTTATACCGACGGTCCAACTCTAGAGAGGCCGGCAAATACTGGTGGAAGGGGTTAAAAAGAGCTGGGTATGTTACCCCAATGGATAGTTAGAATAGATTGCTATATCACTTTACACGTGCTGGGCCACCGCGCGAATATGTACGCGCATTCGTCACGATAGCAAAAAAAGGAAGAAAAGAAGGAAAAAACGCGACAACGATTTCGCTACTCGATGCCGGAATTATCGACCTCGGCAGCGCGATTTTTCTATCATTTTCCCGGCCGAAATTACGTGAGCGAAAAATTGGTGTCGCATTTGGATTGCAGATTCAGTACCTCATCCCGAAATTCTAGATTTTTTATAATTCCTGGTGCAATTTCGAGGATTCTGACTTTTATGCGTTTTTTGACATTTATAGATGTCTTTTTACGTACTAGAGCAATTTTGTTCATTGATCTAATATGCTTGACAATTTTTTTCAAAAAAAATGATGGTTCAATCGTTGATATCGGTTGAAGGATTTACATGGAAAAAACGGTTTACGATAGGAAAATTTCCAGATTTCGAAATGCTACAATAGATTCCAAAAAATTTCTATATTTCAACTGATTTTGACATCTAGCTAGCTTTAGAAAAATAATCCTAATTTACCCTACAACAAATAAATCGAAAAACGTTTTTCGATAACAAGCAAAAACTAATCAACAACCAAAATAAGTGTACTCACGAAAACGAGCATGATAAAAAACGCCGCGAGGTACGAAGTTCGAGCCATCCACATACTGACAAATCGATAATGTTCACCTGTTACCACATTTCTGCAACCAAAATCGACATTTCTTTATTTTGCCATTTCTTTTTCTACATAAACACAGTGTCCATAGCGGAGAATAAACTTCCAGTAAATTTTTACGACTTTTTAAAATATCACGAAAACTTTCATGATAATCAAAAAACCTACCATCTTTTGAAAAACAAAACTTGATACAAATGTACAAAATACAACAATTCGCAATGATTAATAATGTACTTAATACCAATACGAAATTTCAAATTTCTATTATATTTGTAAAATATTAAAAAACAAACTCAACTAAGCAAAATCGTTTATTTTTCACCTTAAAAAGCCTTTGTTGTCCTCGTGCTCAGCCAAGGTTTTGATGCTCGACATCAGAAGGTCGTCGTACCCCAAAAACTCATCCAAAATAAGCCGGGAAAAAGAATCGCCGAAACATTTGTCAGTCGAAGGATCCAAAGTTACAATTTTCACAGGAATCCCCAGCCTGTGGCGAGTAGCCGGGGAAAGTCGCAAAAAACCATACTCCAAGGAATACTCCACGATGTACTCTGTTTCAAAAAGTGTGTCGTCTAAAAATACAAATTAAGAATAATTAAGGGCAGGAAGGAGGATCTGAACGAACAAGGTTTTGGAAGAGGTTTTCCTTTAGGTCAGTGATGTTTAGGTTAGGTTTACCTGATTTGCTCGATTTTTCCAAGTCTTCGTTGGATTCTTCTCCAGGATCTTTGGTGTCGCTGGAAATAGAGCTGTTGCCGTGATTTTTGGAGCCATTTCTTCGGGTGTCAGAGAGGATTCCAGGTTCTCTCGAGGACTACAATGAAAAATTGTATTGATAGTTATTTAGCTCTCCTGGTTTTTAGAGTCGATAAATAAATCTTCCGGAATATTTTGGAATTTCTGCCCATATCTTACGGAGTTTTAAAATTTCGGCGAGAACCTTGCTCAGTGTGATATTTTTTTATCATTTATAATTTTTCCTAATTTCAATTTTGATTTGAAACCTTAAAAAAGTTATTTCATTTTCAATGACGAGTAAACTTTTTCTATACTCGTCACAAGTAATGAAAAAAAGTGTACTGAACAATTACAGTCGCACTGTTGCTGTGTGAAGCACCCCAAATTTTTGTAGGCGACAAAGGACTTCTAGTAGCATTCGTCATATTAAAATTCAGGATTTGATTTTGCTCTGACGTCGTAGAACTCCTTATTTTTGCATCTTTTTCAACCATTTTGAATTGTTCGTGGTACGTGTGATCAGCATTATTGTCCCTATCATCGTCCACCGCCGAAGGTTCGATATTTATAAATCTGTAAAAATTTTGTAGTTTTATTAAATATGCCAACACAAATATCTCATTCAAATAACAATCCCGGGACAATCGAGTATTTCAAGCATCTACAAATTGTAGAGTATGGAAACTCGACGTGAATATGGAAAATTCAACCAAGTTGGAAAATTTTATTAATTTTTTTTTATAATGTGGAATAACTTACCCATCTCTCGAGAGTAAACCCAACACACTGGTTATGTCGTCAACTTTTTCTTGCCTCAATTTTTCTTCTTTTGCGTAACTTTTTTCTATACTATAATCGTCATCTGCGTTTCTCAAAATTTCTACTCGCAGAATTCCGTCCCGGGGCCATTCGTCCCTTACATGCTCCAAACAATTAGTAGGTGCTCTCGAAAACACGATATGAATGTAAGCGAGTACAAAAAACGCCATAAGAGCCTGGAAAATAAATAATCAATAATGAAACATGATTCATTAATCGACAATTGGATTACATTTATATTAAAAAGTATGATTATACTTATAACTTTTCGTAATCAATATTTTTATTTTCAAGTTTCAGAATCGCAGTTTGAAAAGTTCGGATATATCAAGTTGAATTCCAACTTTCTAAACTTTCAAAAGAAAAATTCAGTTTCAGAATTTCCGAATTTATACGCAATTTTCCTCATTTTTATTTCCACATTTAAAAATTCACAAATCTTCAACTTATCAAAATAGATGGGATTGTGTTCATTTTTGTAGATTGTTGAAATTTTCTATAAATTTTCCAGAATTGTAGGAAATTTAATAAATTTTCGAATAACTGTCCATCGATCAACTTAATACAATGTACTCAAAACAAATTAATATTTTTCAAAACTTGTTATCAAAACCCCCAAAGAAAAATTTTGTTAGCTTCGCTAATATGGAATAATTATTTATAAAAAACCTCGAAATTACCTTAATTAGAACCAGAAACTCGATAAATCTTCTAACAGGCTTAGGAAAAGTCCTGGCGTAAATTAAAGCAGTTTTTATGAACAATGCATGAAACAATCTGTCCCTCATATTGAACAGTGGATTCGTATTATTATTGTTTCTTGTTCTGTTGTTCAAAGTGGGCGCAAGGTTTTGATTGTTGTCCCCCATCGCGTCGTTGTTTCTATTATTCGGCGTCGGATTATTGTCGACTTGCGACATCTCGAGCCAGGCTTAAAACCTTCCAGCACTGTGATATTTTTTTTCGTTCCGCTTCAACCTCTCATGTTGCGTCACGTTCTCCAATCTCTACAGAAAACAAACTGTGCCATGATCTAGTTATTTGTAATAAGTAATTTGCAGCTATTGTTATTTTTTTTGTAGTTATTGATAGCATTGAAAATATTATGTTAAAAGTGAGTGTAAGATTTAAAAATTATAAATTGGTGGAGTGCAAAATTTGGAATTCAATAAATGTAATATTTCAAATTTGACAATTCCAGAAACTGGATTTAAGAATGTTCTGAGACTGATAGACAAATATTGTAATTCCAATCAAAAAATTTTGTACTTCCAAACTTTATAATTATTTGTCAACATTAACAAATTCGAAAATCGAAAAATTTTAATGTAACTCCAAAAAATTCTGTGACATCACAATGGAACCCAAAAAATCTTTGAATCTCAACTTCAAAAACCTCAAAACCCAAAGATCACAAATCATAAACAAAAACCATTCAAAACTCAAAAAACCACATCGGGCAACCTAACCTTACCTGTCCCAACACTTCGAGACTTCCAAGATGCATTTCTCGAAAAAAGAAAACAAACCAAACCAAACAAAAAAAAAAAAAAAAAAAAAAAAAAAAAAAAAAAAAAAAAAAAAAAAAAAAAAAAAAAAAAAAAAACAACAATCTTTTCTCAACAATCCAATCGAAAAACAAAACAAAAACCCTAAATCAGATTCTCAATCAAAACAACCCATTTGTCTACACTCGTCATTAAATTAATCCAGTTTCTCGGGAATTTCGCGATTGTCGTGAATCATCATTACGTAATTTGCAAAAATCGTCGTTGTTTATGCATACGATCGTGACTTTGAAAGTACTCACTCACTTCGTGACGTCGGTACTGATTGTCATTTCACTCAATTTCACCGAAAATCATTTGGAGAGGCGAAAGTGATCAGCGCAGTGACGGGGAGATTTTTTATTGCCCGATTACTTGATCGACATATCACGCTTCACAGAAATAAGCGCGAAAATCCAAGCATGATTCGAATACTTGTCACGCATTTATCCAGTGTTCCAGAGGTCCATATTGTTTAAAAATAGCCATTTCTATCTTCGCCACACTTCGCCAGAAGATTTTGAGAAATTGTCACTTTTTATCGACCATAATGTTTTTTTTGTTTTGTTTTGTTTGTTTGAAGGATCTTGGATCTGATTGGATGAGATCAGATGAGTGGAGAAAAATCGCGTGGAAAATTTTCCAAGATGGCGGTGACCTAACGGTTTTTTCTTCCAACGGTTTTTTTAACGATTGACCTTGAAAAAAATGAATTACTACTGCAAAATATATCATGCAATTTGTGTGAATTATGCGTTGTTTATGGAAAAAAATAACTAAAAACTTTCGTTTGTATGATAATAATTACGGGAGTGTTACGAATAGTTAATTACGAATAATACGAATAGACGCTCCCAATAATTACAGGTATTTAAAAGGTGAGTCTGATTCAAACATGCAGAGAGCGCTAAAGTGGAGAGAGAGAGCAGTGGAGAGCAGTGGACTGTGGAGAGCAAATGGCGTAAAGTGTAAAGTGTTGCAATAGAGCCCACTAGAGCCACAAATACACAAGAAGAAGAAAGCAGACTGAAGCAGACGATATTTTCTTGAGTCTTGTAAGTTTATGCTGGTTTGACAACAAAAACAATCCACAATCTTGGCGATAAGCTAAATTGAATAAAAAATTGTCCGCGAGTTAACTCTGAATCTTGCACTTCGTCAGCGTTAAGACGCGATTTTGAATTTTGGGGAAATTTGGTTAGAAAAAGTTGTCAAGATGTGCGCGAAAATGGCATTCCAGCACCAAGCTGGCACGGCAATGGAGTGTTTGAGTGTGAGTACTGTTTACTGAAATTTTAATTATTATGTTATCAAATTATACGCGCGCGGATTTTATCGACGTTTCTTTAAATAATTATTCAAAATTTTTGCATTTTTTATTTTTTGATCTTTATGTAAATTAATGGAAGCTTTATTCGTACACATAGCAAAGTTTTTTATCGAGTACTTTACGTAAGGAGTAATGATTCATTTCTTTTATTTATACTTGTAAAAAACGGAAAATATGCGAACTTTGAAAAGTCTTAATTTTCTAGTTTTATGCGTTTGACAATTTAATTGTCATTTGTCGAATATTACTAATTTTACGTACTATATTTGTATTTGGTTGGATATAACTTAATTTTAATTTTTCCGAACACTTTCCGACACTTGGTTTTTACTGTTGATGACATTTTTTTTATAAAAATTGATCTTAAGTAATAATGACAATTTGAAAATTTTTTGTTCATAACAATTAAAATTTCAGTAAAGTTATTATTTTTATCAAATATTACATTTGAATACATTCATTTTCATGTCAGTTATTTACAAGTTTCAATTATTGAATAAAAAACAATGTACTATTAATTTCAGAATTCCTTTTAATTGCATTTAAATGGCTGTAATAATTTGACAATAAAAACAGTTCAGACAAAGTTGAATGATTAATTTTTACACAATTTTTTCATTAATAATAATTAGGAGATATAACCTAGGACAATGATTTAAAAAATGTGTCAAAGCATAATTCCTTGCATTTAATGTCTTTTAACTGATTTTTATGAGGTTTAGTTATTTGTGAAATTAGGCAGGTTAAACATTTCGTGAATAATTAAGAATAAATATTCAACTTTCACTTGTTTTACAATAGGATTTAATTTATTCAGAATATTTGATTTTTAATGTTGTTTTATTTTTCAGATTCCTATAACACTACACAAAGAAACAGAAATAAATGAAAGAGGAGAAGAAGTAATGAAATGTGGATTCAAAATTGGAGGTGGCATCGACCAAGATTTCAAAAAAAGTCCTCAAGGATATACGGATAATGTAAAAAAGTTTTCAATACATTAAGTATTCAATAAAAAATTGTTGTAGTTCATTGGAAATGATATGGTTATTGAAAATTTATATAAATTTTGTTTTTTGTTATGATGTTATTTTGTTTTTTTTTTTTTGTTTTTTTTTTTTTCTTTTTTTTTTTTTTTTTTTTTTTTTTATAATAGCATCTAGAAAATTTTTCCATCGTTTTTAGTATTTTCTCAAACTTCATAAAAATTTCCAAAGCCCAATCAACTTTCACAAATATTTATATTTTTTTAGAAACACCGATTAAATATTGGAAATTCTATACTCATTTTCAGTTGAATTTAATATTTTTTCATTTTACATAAAAAAAAACCAAGCATCTATTATTTCTTTTCTTAAAATTTTTCGAAATTATTTATTTCACATTCCTTCTTTAATTGAAACAATTTTCTTTACAGGGCATTTATGTAACAGTCGTTTATGAAGGATCCCCAGCGGCGAAAAGTGGCTTGAGAATGCATGACAAAATTTTACAATGTAACGGTTACGACTTCACCATGGTGACCCATAAAAAAGCCGTAGGCTACATAAGAAAACACCCCGTTTTGAATCTACTCGTGGCGCGCAAAGGTGTCACCAGCACATGAAGCGCTTCAAACCAGGACAAAAAAATCCTCTCTTTTCATCACAATTTTTACATTTCCAAATTTTTGTTTGGAAAACCCAGAAAATCCCGGTAGTCGGTTTACCGAACCTTCGTAATTTTAAGCGTTTCCAGTATTGTTAGTTATGTAAATGAGTAATTATAGAGCCAAAACAAAATTTATGTGTGCGTTGTATGGATTTTTTACGGTGCTTGGCGCAATACCGAGATTTTATACTTACATTTACAACTTTGGAATCTGACGTTTTTCCATTTTTACAGAAAAATTGGGAATTTTATACGAAAATTTGTTATGATGATCGAGAATCTACAGAAGTTTGAAGGAGTGCTCTGGAAATCATTGTTTTTGTTTTTTGAGAGCATTTTACACGCGATTCGTTTTATTCAAAAATTTTTGATATTCAGAAAACTAATTTCTGAAATGAAAATGAAAGTGTATAATCTGAAGTCTTGAAATTTTCAGAAATTTTGTAAATTTAAATTCTTCCAGTAACCAACGATTTCCGAAGCAGTTTTTCAAAATTTGTTAGGTTAATATTCCAGAGTGAATGTGTAAAAAGCATGTTTGTTTTTTTTTTTTTCTTTTTATTGCTTGTACTCCCAAAGAATTTACCAAGATAACACTTTATTTTATAGTTTATGTTGGTCCATGGTGCGAATATATCTTCGTTAACAAATAAATGTGTCTGATGTTAATTGTTCATATAGTTGTAATTATGATTTTAAAAGCTTGGACATTTGGATCAAGTTTTTTTTAATATACTACAAAAATTATACTTTGATCTTTTATACTTGGCATCACACTTCTCATCGTACTTCTCATCGTTAATTTGTTCATTATTAGAATAAGAAATCTACTGTTTACCTAGTCTACCAAAATCAGGGCAGAAGGGAAAAAAACCATTTCACTTTTTTTTCAGTTGTAAACATGAATAAATAATCGAACACAAAAACCATGTACTCCGATGAAATTCAACATGTCAAAACTTAGAACAATATTTTCATGTTACATATCTTCCATTTTTTTAAAGCAATCGAATAAAAACTTGATCTGTACTCGATAAAGTTGTTTTCGATATCCAGAAACGGGTGTAGTTATTTACACACGAAAAAATGAGCTCGGTTTATATCTGTATTATAAATTAAAAAATGCAGTAGCAGTAACAAAATATCATTTTTATGGTACATTAAATATTCATTGCTCAACAATAAACTAGATATTACATAATCCATCCTAGATAAATATCAAACGAACATAAATATTTTCAACTCGAAAATTATTCGTTTCATGCATGAAAAACTCAACAATCTTCAACAGTTATTTCGATTGGTGGAATGTATCGCCAACTGTGCTCGTATCCAGTATTGGCAGAATCGGGGGATGGCGAATTTTTTTGGTGATGCTGGCTGCTGCATCTAATGTCTAATTTGTACTGGCCGATTGTGAGGAAAACTACTCGGCATTCGTGATAGGCTCGTCCGCATTCTTTCAGCTGTAAAAAGGTGACGAATTCAATATTTGGTGGTGAAAATGAATACAGTGTACAAAATCAACATTCAAAAGTTGGAATATTTTGAAATTAAAATGACTGAAGGAAATTTTTTTCTCTGCAAGTAGTTCGTGCATTTTGGGATTTCCGCATTTTTTTTTTCTTCAACAGAAATTATAATTATGTTGATTTGAATAAATGTTCGTATTCCGTGAATAAAAATAAGAAGTGATGAAAATAAACTGTCGACTGAGGAATTTGTTTGCCTTGCACGTACCGTGGGAAGCATTACTTTGTTGGCCCCGGCTATTGACAGTCTCGTGTCCAATCGATAATTGGTAACTCCATTATGGTGGTCTTGATAGAAATTGATGGACAGGACCAAGTCATGTAAGGCATTTTCGAGGGCATTGCAAATGCCGACGCCGATACTGACACATTCCCCGAGATTGCATCTCAACGTGTCCTGAGCTTTGACGACCGAATCATTGATCTTGATTTCTAAGGTTAAAACCGGTATCTGTTAACGTTCGCGTGATTTAGCGAAAACTAAAAGCTAAACATAAACACTGCAAAGGTCTAAAATTTAGATTCTGCAGTTTTAAAAGTTTGATATTTCCAAATTTGTTTGTGTTTATGTAAATTGTATTTTATTTTTACCAAGATTCACTGAAAATTAATAGATCGCAGTTCATCAACTATTCAATAAGAAATTATTTTTCGCTACTCCCGAAAATCCGAAAAATCTATGGAAATTCTATAAAAAAAATGAAAACAATTACCCCAGTGCAAAGGGCTCATCCGCACGAGGTCCAACATATCACGCGCCAACGTAATGCCGGAAAGTGTCGCACGCCCCATTGAATCGGTTCCCACTAATTGCCACCGTAAATCAACCAGCGACGCGATGTGCTCGGCACATATTTTCTGCAACTCCCCATTGCTTTCGTTTGTCTGAATACCAAATAAAATAAACGATCATCGACAAATTGTTCAAGAACCGCAAAATCTGCATTACCGTTTTCAAAAATGACAACAATTACAAAAGACAAACTCGATGATTAAAAAAAAACGTACATTTATAAACTATAACAAAAATATCCCACAAATACAGAATTCAGTAATAATTTGAAATATTACGAATTCCAGCGATCAATACACCACAATACATTTTTTTCAAATATTCGTAAAGAACAAAATTATCGATACTCATAATTGAACCGTAATACAGTTTTCCAGAATTATTTATCAATTTAAGAAAAAATTTTTCCGTTTTTAAATCAAGCTTAAGTAAAATTGATGTTACACTCGGTAATTTGTTTAATGGACAACGGTCAACAGGAACAGGAACTCGGCAAGATTCTCGACCCTCCATATAAATACACTTGTTTTCCGTGTAACGCAATTCCATTTCGTGGTGCGTCATATTTTCGATGTCGAGCACAAGGTAAAATTGCGATGGCCTGTAAAAACGTCACCCAAAAAAGTTATATACGACAAAATCCCTACGTAATAAGTTCCTTATTTCACAACATTTGAAAATTAATAACATTACAATTCAAAACAACGTACCCTTACATTTGCAATTTTTCTAAAAAGACACACAGACTAATCTTTGAATCATTTTTGTACCACCAAAGTAGTATACCTAGGAGAGTTCGAACACACTTGAAAAATTCCGGAAATTATCGTTATTTTCACAATTTGGGAGCAGATGAAGTTTCGAAGAGTTTGCATTTTGAAAATTTGGGAGAACGTTAAATTTTTTAAAAGTCTGAATCCTCGAAATATTCGTTGAAAATTTTCCGGATTTTTGAGAATTTGTAACTTTCGTAAATTTTCGAAATTGAAGCTTTTCGACAATTTAAGTCTCCCGAATTTTCAAAATTCAAACTTTTCGAAAATTTTCAATTTCGAAAATTTACATAAGTCACAAATTCTCGAAAATCCCAAAAATTAAAAATGAATATTTCGAGGATTGAAATTTTTCGAGTCTCCCAAATTTTAAAAATTCGAACTCTTCGAAACTTGAACTGTTTCCCAAATTTTGAAAATTACGATAATTTTCGACATTTTTCAAAATGTTCATAGTGTGTTCGAACTCTCTTAGGTATACTACTCACCAAAAACTAAAATACAATAAAACCAGAGAATAAAAACTACCGAACATATTCAAATTTCCTCCATCCTCAACATCTGAAAAAAAAAATGTTTTTCCTCCAAAAAAACTCACGTTTCAGCCGGCAAAACATCCCAATTAACGATGTGCATGCTCGGAAGAATTTCAATGGTGATGTACACTGAAGAAATCCGACAATAACCCGAAACAAAGCCAGCGCCACCGGAATACTTGATTTTCAATTGCCCTTCGATCATATTCATAGCTCGCATGGGCGTTGCAAGCTTGGATAAATGGCCGCTGTGCAAAGAATTCGCAGACGTCCCGGAACGGAAAGAGGACGTCAGTTCTGACTGGCGTTTCATGTGGTGCGACGGTGAATTTAACCTCGACGGCAAAGAACTCGGCCCGGAATAGGTGGTCAGACTGTTGTTTTGGCTCAAATAAGCGCTGCTGTTTGGGCCTGCAATTTTTTTTTTCTCAACGAATAGCGGTTTTTTTTTAGTTCGTCATGTTGGACGATGATAATGTTCACCTGCAGGTGAATGGGGAATGATGAAATTCGTAACAGCGCAAACATAGAGTGTGAAGCTGGCACTTGCGCTTGGCTGCAATGGCAACTGAGATTTAAGATTTTCTTTGCTCCACTGGAAAACTTTCGACTCGAGATTCACGTCCAAAGTGGAGTGTATCGAAACGTCTATCATTTCTAGAGGCACTTGGCTATTGTTTACTATTGTTATCGTACATTCGGTTCTGTGAACAAAAAATAGTGTTTTTGTATTGGATTGCGATTTTTTTCTGTGAAATTTTCAGAACTGTAAAAACTCCAAAACACAACAACTTTTGAATTTAAAAATTCTTTGACATTCTGGAATACTTAAAAATTTTGAAAGTTCCAAAACTTGAGAAATTCCGAAACTTGGCGATTTTAAAACTTCAACATTCAAACAGATTCGTGAAAACTCAAAAATCCTCCAATTTTTTATATTCCACGTACTCAAAATTTCTCCACTTTCTCATTCCTCCATAAAAAACACCAGAACTTATCACCTTTCGCCACCGTAAAGCGACATGCTAGCGCTCGTGACGATATTTTCCCCTGAACTGAAACTGGCGGTTTGCGGTAAACTTGTCGCGACTACGATTTTTGGCAACGCGGGTATGACCTCGACGGAATATTGAGGTTGCAGCATGTCTTCGATGTATCGCAACCTGCAATTGGATTTCACTCCCAGAGTGTGGGTGCTGAATCCCAAAATTTCCAGTTCCCCGGTTTCTTTGGGAGTGCCTGCCAAGGTGACGGCGACTGGCCCGGATTCCGCAGGAAGCGTGATACTTTCAGGGATGGACTCGAAAACGACGCCGCTCGTCAAAAGTCGCATGTTCGAGACGTGCAGTTCGAATGGTAGAGGGTTTATCAGCTGCATCGTCACTTCGCAAATGTCTCCATCGACCCACAAGTAATCTCGAAGAAAAATAATATAATTAATTGAATGGAAAAACATGAAATTTTGGACGTTGGGAGAAATCATGTATATAAAAAACTACTGTAATTTTTTTACAGAATTGCGATGTGAATATAAGCGATGAAAAAATTTGCAGAATAAATACTTTCAGACTTAAAGGAAGTTTTTGATTCCAAAATTCAATAATATCAAAATTCGCATTCGATAATATAAATGTAAATAAAAATGTGAATATAAAGAAAAATTCATGTTTTTCGATATTCCCAGACAGTTTTGTTATTAATTGGCAATAAAAATGGTTTTCGCGAGAAAGAAAAAAACCACCGAGTCGGTAATCGAACCCAGGACCTCCCAATTTAATGTCGGGTGCATGAAATTGGGAGGTCCTGGGTTCGATTACCGACTTGGTGGATTTTTTTTTTTTTTTTCTCGAAAAAACCATTTTAATTGCCAGTTAATAACAAAACTGTCTAGAGGGGCCCCGTGGTGTTGGGTCACTCGAGATCGCCGTTTGATCGTAAAAGTCAAGCGGCGGTGACTCATTCCAGTTCTTGGATGGGTGACCGCTT
>JAPYZK010001896.1:0-15824 GCA_030522785.1 Platygaster equestris | reverse complement strand
AAGTTATTCAAATTTTCGGTAAATCTGGGATAATTTCTAGTAAAATTGTGGAGAAGTTCGAATTTCTGAATTTGAAAAAATAAATGTTCTATTTTTCTCACTTTTTTTTAAATATTTTTAATTTAGAACTAACTTCACACTTATTAAAAATCGATCGCTTTTTTACTTTGTAACTTAATATACTACAAACTTACGAATATCTAAATATTGTCAATTATTCTTGTCCAAAGCCTTCGGTCTCTTCGATCGCGTAATTCAATTTCTCCACCATCTGGTCGTAACTTTTATAGGGCGGCAAGTCCAGTCGGTTGAAACACGTGTGGGATCTGGGCAACCATGTGTCTTTTCCTACTTTTTCTATACAAAATCTTTGCGGCCCATTACTCCCTACAAAAACGAAAAATTAGAGATGCTTGTTTACATGAAACCAACTGCTGCATCAAATTCAACTTACCCATCAATTCCGCGAATCCACCAACTGGAACTCGACAAGTTCCGGTGACAAACTGCAATAACCTCGCTCGTTTCTCATTATCCGCCGTCCGGACAAACTGAAATTAAAAACGGCGTTTATTTCCAGAGTCGCGAATGTACGTCAAAAGAAATTATGATTCGTAACGAATAAAATCGAGAGATTTTGGAGGGAGTCGAGAATACTTTAAAAATTTATGTTTGTTAGTGGTAAATCAAGTATTTCAAAAAAGAAACACCCGACATGAAATTGGGAGGTCCTGGGTTCAATTCCCGGCTCGGTGGATTTTTTTTTCGCAAAAACCATTTCAATTGCCAATTAATAACAAAACTGACTGGGAATATCGAAAAACATTGATTTTTATTTTTATTTTTTTTTTAAATTTGTTGCTTTACGATTATTATGAACTGCTCAAAGAGTTTGCTAACGAATTAAGGTACTGAATTTAACGAATTTCATTCAACAATTCTGAGTTTTAGGATTTAGTAAAAAATTTCTCAAGTTATCATTTTTTTTGAGAGTTCGGAAATTTTTGAGAATTTTCCCTATTTTTGGGTATGTTGTTATGAAAATGTACATTCCAAATTTGCATATTTTTATATTCATCAAGATTTAGACAAACTTATTTCAGCCTTACATATTTCTGGTCTCTATATGAGAATTTTTCGATAATTTTTGTACAAATTGATGAGACTATTTTATAAATTAATAATTCCAAAAATTAATGTATTTTTCGCAAACTGTTTTTTTGATTTTAGGAATTTTTCAAATTAAAAAAATGCTCTAGCATTCAAATAATACATAAAAACTCCTAAACCTTTTATAAGACAAATTTAATAACTTATCGGAACTTGAGAAAAAGTTATCTAAATTCCGTCAAATTAGTTGAAATTTCTGGAAGTTCCCAGAAATTTCGAAGATTCGTGTTTTTTTGAAAAATTTCCAAGAAGTTATGGATATTTTTCTAATTTTTCTGATGTTCTATAATTTTAAACGATTTTCTTAAAATAATTTCGATAATTAGTAGAAATTGATTAATTATAAAAATCCAAGTTAGAGAAATAACTGTTCCAAATTTCTCTAACCGTTTCGGTTTCAACAAAAAAGTCATAATCGTCGACGGTTCCGATTCCGATTCTTATAACATAGAAATAACGGTTCCGGTTCCAGTTTTTGATGGCCCCTGCTCAGTTTCGTTTTCAAATTAAACTCACCTGCCAGAACCACAAAACCTGCTTGCTGTTCCTCGTATAGTGCCTGTAAATCGTGTTGCGTTGCCAGTCGTCAACATCGATTTCCTGCATGCCGCACAACATGAGCTCGAGCTCGCGCTCGTCGAAATACTTGAGCCACTCGAGGGGCACCACTGAATTGAAGCCTTCTAAAAACGCTTTCGTTTGGTCCTCAATGCCCCTCGTCATTCTCCATTCCGTCATCAGCCTGGCGAAGAAAACAAAATATTCACGTCAAAGTTTTCTTCAAAAAAATTATGTATTATCCACTATTTGTCTATAATTCGCGAAAAAATAGCAGTTTTTTTTCACTGTAAAAAATTACCTATTATTTCACCAGTAAAAATTGTCATTTCTCAAAAAACCTTTTCAATTAAAAAAAAACTGTTCTTTTTCACTTGTGAAAAAATCGGTTACTTTTTACACAAGAAACAGTGAAAAAAAAAAAAAAAATTTCCGCGAAGTATGGAAAAATAGTATATTTCTCAACGAGTGCAGAAGAGTACAAACTCGCCTTCGGCTCGTCTTGCAAACCTCAAATTCGTTAAAAAAGCTCTGCACAAGTTAAGGACTATATTTTATCAAACAACTTGGAGAACATATGATTTTTGAAGTTTTGAGCAGTGGAGAAAATCGCATGTTCTCCACGGCGTTGGGAGAAAGCATCGCACCTCATGTATTCCTCCTTGTTTTCCTCAGTGACTCGAATTTTGTCGCCTCCTTCTTTCAGCTCGTGGTGAATAACTTGACCCAGAATTTCGAAATCGACGCTGTAGTATAAATCCAGACTGCATTCGTCGATATTGTTTTCCTTTATCCACACTAGGGATTTGTAAAATTCGAGGTCGATTGACTCTATGTCTTTCATGATCAATTTCTTGTTCAACATTCTTTTGTAAAATGGCATTGTGAAACCGCTGTAAATGAATCGGCCATGGTAAAGAGCCTGTGAACACAAAAAATGAATTGTGAGAACTTAGATATTTTTTGAAACGACAAGTTAAAATTTTATCACAAGATAGTATTTGAGAAACAGCTCTAAAAATTACTGACGTTTTTTGAAACGTTCGAATTTCAGCAGATACTCAAATTTCTAAGTTTATAACAAATTTTTAAGTTCGTATTCATCAATCACGTTTCCTACCATTGCAATGAATCTTCCGATAAATTTGAAGTATTGCAAATGATCCGGATTCACGTACGACGCTGGATTTATCTGCAGACTGTAATTACTTTTGTTGGCGTACTCGAAAAGACAATACATCGGATTCAAAACTTCGTGACTAAGCAGGAAGAACCATTCCCTGAAAAAAGTTCCAATTTTTTTAAATGTGTAAAAAACGCATACATAATGCAATTGACTCATTTCTCTACCATCATATTATTGAATATTTGCATGAAATTAAAAAAAAGTGGACTCAAATAAACCAAAATCTTTTTAATGGTAAACAAAAAAAGGTAAAACGGCAGAAAATATCAATAAATAAACAATATCCGAGTTGGGTTGATTTTGTGTCCAAAAAATGAAAAACTCAATATTTAAATATATGTTTCACAAAAATAAATTCATTTTACTGACCTGGATACTCCACCATAATCTAAACCTTCTTCTCCTTTGAAAATAATGTACAATCTTCTCCTCAGCGCAAAAGCTTCAGCGTTCATGATCTGATGATAAGAGTCCTCAAAGAGCGTTTGCCGACTGACCGTTATTTTAATGTGATTAGGCAGCGCGTTGGTTTGGCACAGGAACCGGAACTGAGATAATTTCCAGCGGAACGATCTTTCGTATGCTCTTGGAACACGATACATACCCCCTTTTGGTCTGAAATTATTGTACACATTCCTGAGTCAATATTATTCAATACAATATTTAATTAATATATGCGTAATATAAACTTAAAATTTTAACAATGTTGTAAAAATTGAAAATTTCCCTAATTAAAAAAAAAGAACTTTTCCACATTTTTGGGCTTAGAAAATTTTTTTTATCATAACAGAAATTAATTCATTATTTAAATTATAACAAAAATAATACATTAGGCAACATTTTGCAAGATAAGCAAATTTTTGGGAGAATAAAAAGAATTGGCAATTTTCAGCAAGTTTCAAATTTTTCCAAGTATTCAAACATCTTTGAAATTCGACGTGCATCACAAATTTATCTAGTTTGTACAAAAATCAATACTTTTTAAAATTCTCACAAACATACCAAATTTTCAAGATTTGCCAATTTTTCCCAACTTCGCCATGTTTGGCAAAAAAGCAAATTTTTGGAACATTCAAATACTGCGCAACATTTCCCCGAAATTCTAACAGTTTCAAAGATTTTCAAAAATCATTTTCTATTTTTCAAAACGCTCCGAAAATTATATATACCCCTTAGGAGCCCCAGGTCGCGGATCCTGGAACGTCGTCGTTCTCGTATTGTGATCCACGAAGTATCGAACGCCATCTTCCGTCAACCGGATTTCCCAGCCGTCCGGCAACGGCGGTTCCTCCATACTTTCCTGTCCCTGAGTCCTCGGATCTTCCCATTGCGTAGTCCGATTTTTATGATTGACGTAATAAACTCTGCCTTCGGGCTGTTGCCTCCTTTCCCAACCCGCTGGCAACGGACCCAGAGCGTCGTCTTCCTCTGCTGCACTGGTCGACGGTCCAGGAACTGCGGCTTGAGCACCGAGAGTCTGACAATTCAAAAACAACCATAATATTATTTTCTTCTCCTTTAAAAATGTTCGATTAAAACATTTCCAATTCCATAAAAAAAACTACCTGGGGGTACAAGAATCTCTGGTTTCCCTGTTGAACAACGTATTGTCTTTCACCCTGCCACTGTTGAAAGTGTTGAAGTCTTTCCGTATTTGGCCTCTGCCAAGTGGTACTTCTCGTATTATGGTCAACGTAATATATCCGCCCACGAGGGTCTCGACGCAGTTCCCAACCTGGTGGCAAAGGTTGAGGTCTCTCCCAGGAAGTACTTCGAGTATTATGGTCAACGTAATATCTGCAAATAAGAGTGTATTATCAATACTTGCTATAAATTATCAATACTTATTAATTAATGGATACTACAACTGTTCGGTTCCATGCAATAATCGATTTTTTCTCACTCGTGTAAAAAACGTCCAATTTACACGCTAAACAGTGATGAAAACTGCCGTTTCTTCGAGAATTACAAACAAAATTTTTGCGCCGCATCACCTCCTCCCATAAATATCGAATCTCATTTCCCAGCCAGCGGGAAGTGGTTCCTCAGCCTGAGTTGTGCTATCGGCTTCGCTCGAAGTCACACCAGGAGTCGTCGAAGTCGGCGCGACGACTGTCGTTGGAACCTGGGTCGAAGGCCCGATCGTCGGTGTGCTATGATTGGTGTTCCCGGTGCCGTTGTTGCAAGCCGACGTTCCGTTCGCCATGAGAAGACCCACCGTCGCTTGACCGCTGTTTTCGGAGTGAGGACGACCCGAGTAATTTGTATGGACGACGTTGGCGTTGTGCAGAGTCGTCGAAGGCGTGGCGTTTTCCGTACCCTGGACACGCACGCGCGCTCTGACGCCGCCGTTTAAAATGCTTCGGTTGCTCGTGGCGTCAGTGTTGGAAGTTCCTGAACATTCGTATACTAACATGAAATATATAATATGAGTATTCGTTATTACTGTGCAGTCAACTTTCACCTATTCCGACATTTACTCGTTTAGTATTGAAACTTTTATGTATTTTGAGTAGATTTCTTGAGAAATGTTACATATTTTCTCGAGCAGGTTGGAATAGGTGAAAGTTCGCTTAAACAATGAAATATATTATATCATTATTAACACAATATAAAATATATCATGGAAATTATAATTTCAAAGCCTCATAACTTTTACAAATTATTATGATACGATATTATAATAATAAAATATAATGAACATGATATGAATTATTCAGTTATTTAGTCATTGATAAATATGTGATGCATGAAATGCTACATTTGTTATCAAGACTGAAGAATACAATATAACGATGAAAATTTTGAGTGATTCAAGAAAGTGGACTGGAGATTTGGGAACAATACTTTTCGTAATCGAAATTCGTCTTTTTGTTTCGATAATTCTAATTCTGGAAGAACTGATAGTTTTTTCCACTTGTGGAAAAAAACTGCTCAAAAAAATGAATGAAAACCATCATTAAATATACATTTTCATAAACTGCCGAATATTTCAAAAACTACAAGTTTGAACTTTTCCAAAAAAACCAAACAGCGTCTATTTTCAAAAACTTTCATCTTCACTGACTATAAATTTTGAAGCGCTGTACATTTCCAAAGGACAACACAATTCAATTTTTCCATGATAACAATGACACAAAATTTTTTGTTCTCACCCAGAGGAACCACAGTGTTCCCTGAAAGACACTGCGACCTCGAGAAAGAGTCGATACTCGCAGAAGTCGCCGGATCTATTTTCAGTCCATCGAACAACATCACCAGCTCTCCGACCTTGACCGCCTGATCTTTGACGTCCATCAAATCCAAGGTGAGTTCCAGATTTTCTATTTTACCATTGTAGTGTGATAATATCTGCCCTAGGCCAATCTTTTTTTCTCCTATCGGCGTGTCTTTTCGAAAAGTGCTGTGGTCGAGGACGCGGAAGTGCAACTGGGAATGGGGCGTCACCAGGATGGTGAATTTTTCGTTCCATTTTGGCTGGTACGTGGACTTGAGAACTTCGGTTTTACGAACGTTTCTCTCATCTACGGAAAACTCGACGTACGGATTTGGCTTGAGGAACGTCGTCAATCGCAGTACCGCTGTTTCGACTGAGAACAAAAATGTGGGATTATTAAATTTGTTTTGAGTCTTATCAGAATTTTTGTTAATTTGATGGTATGTCAATCGTCAACATTGGCATTAAAATATAACGATCAAATTTGAATGAATAAATATCATCATCATTATTAAGCTTTGAATTATAAATTATAATAGATTAATATTGAAGAAAATAAAAAAAAAATTTATATATTTAATGTAGTTAACTGATACATATTTTTTTATGTATAAGGATGATATTTTTTACTGCAAATCAAGGAATAATTCATGAGTAAAAAAATGAATGATTGCGAATACATGTAAAATGTTTTTTTTTTTATAAGAGATAAATGCATTTACTTGTTATGCTTAGCTGGTGAAATCCAGGCGATGATTCTTCTTCGCAATGAGACATCATCATAAATTACTGCGATGTCGTGAATTCGATGAGAATTATCTTCATGGCATTTCGTGCATATCGCCAACTGTAACAGGAATTCGTGTTTGATGACTCGCCTTCATGGAATCGAATGATAAATGTTTGCAGAAAAAATTGCAGTAGTTGCAATTTGTTCTTTAAATAAAATTTCATGAATTAGTAAATAATGAAGATTGTTTTATAACATTGATTCGAGTTTTTATGTTGATTTCAACCAATATTGGAAAAATTTCTGAATTTCTGCAATTTTCTGAATCACAATTTCAAAAAGTGGACTTGACAGGAGTTAACAAAACATGGATTGACAGTGGATTGACAGAAGATAACAAAACTTTTTTCTGGTTAGAAAGGAATAAAAAATTGAAAATGATAAGTAATATGAATGACAATTTTTTTATTCAAAAGTTACATACATGTATTGTTATTTAAAAATTAGAAATTTTGACTATTCAATGTTTCGATAAAAATTTTGTGATTAGATAATTCAAAATTGAAACAATTCAACATTTTGAAGGTGAAAAACTCAAGATTTTAAAAATTCCGTGAAACTCATATGTGTCTATTCCAAAATTATACAAGTTGTCAAATTTTATTTTCATTAACAAACAGTCATTTTTCTAGAAAATGATTCAATGGTAATAAATAAAAATGAATCACCCATTTTTTCTCGATTTGAACGATTATATCGTCATTTTTTTAGACTTTAAACACTGAAAGCTGTTAAAAACATTGATAATAGATAATCACGATATCAGTACGTACAAAGCAATGTTTACTTTTCAACTAAACATTTCTCAAGATTGTATAATAAATGAACAAAAAGCATGAAAGATGAATAAATTGAATTGTCAACAAAAATTAAAAAAAAATTTCTAGATACATATATATACCAATAACATCTATTCTAATTCCTGCAAAATTCAAAAATAATAACGATAAAATATATCCACATGGCAATTTTGGAAATTACTATCGACATAAGCAAACAAAATCTCTCTGTCAACAAATCACAAACTTCAAAGAGCAACAAATGCATCATTTCCACAAACCCATAACAATAAGAACTTCGTCCATGTTCACCCTTTTAAAAACGTCAAAATAACTTGTAAGAACCACGACCTATCTCAACCAAAAAAAAACCACCTCAAACAAATGCAAAAAAATAATCCTGAGCCCAGCCAAACCGAACAAGAAAGATAACAAAAGATAACGAGCCACGTAAAAAAATGTCAACTTTACGCGAAAATGATGGTTGCGCGCAAAACGAAACGCGCGTACTCAATCGGCGCGACTCCTCGCGTTGCATAAATAATCATCGCATAATCGCGTTGACGGAATAAAAAAAACTTAGCAATAGGAGCATAACGACGGACTATGTAAACAAAGGGAAATTGGAAATGAATATCGTCGGATCGCGAGTAGGCGTACTTGCTAGCATGGAAAACAGGTTATTTCCACGAACCTCAAGCTCCAGGCGAAGGGCCACGTCCGGGAGTCATGCGATTATTGCGAAATATAATTCCGCCGACGATAAATTCATGCGTGAGATACACTCGAAGAACTCGCGTTATCACGAAACTTCACTGCTTCATTCAATCCGACATTAATACTCACCCACTGACCACCATCTTACGTTTTTCATATGGAAATTATTAATTTAATTAATGACAGAAACGCGTATGAATTCGTGCGTGGGTGTGCACAGGTGTGCAAAAAATATGACATCTACAATGTATCTACAATTATTTACATGGAAATGTATATAGATTACAGTCGGTCATGCAGAAATCATCATATCCGGAGCACGGAGCGGCGGGGAATTTGAATCACTCACTCAATCGCTAAATGACACCACCATTCAAATGTTCAATAATATTCCGGAATCAAGATGGGTCAGAAATTCACATTATTACCTCTACGAGGCACTTTATCGATGAGAAGAATGACGTTATTCATAGGCATAGCATAATAATAAAAAGCAATTAAATGTTTTGCATTTTGCATACGTCAAGTGCTGCCCCTACGCGGTATTATTTCTTACTACCGCATATTTCAACCATTTCAACATTCAAAACCTAACCGTTCACTTGTTTTGGCCTTTGCGTCTTGTATTGCAAAATTCTTACTGAAAAATGCTGTGTTTGGATGCGGTAAAAAGAAAATTGAGAGTACCTACGAAATTCGTTGTTTATATGGAAAGACACCGATTGTACGAGCTTTTTCATGCAAGTAGACGATACACTTCATTAAACTTGCAAAAATAATCATAATAATTTTTCGATTCGCGATATTATCGTCGCGTCAAATTTATTGTTACAAGTACTTTGATTCCAGGAATTAGCGTTGGAATTGATCATAAAAAAGCCCACGAACCACATTTCGTATTTGAAGCAAAGCTTGGAACATGCGGTTAGGAAACGCGATTTCCCAAGAATTGTCTTACTAGCACCTCTCGAATTCGGTTAGTGAAATTTTTGGAAATTTGTGAGGATGAGTTAGTTCGTAAAAATTATTTCGTAGATTCAGAACGATTGGCAGAGTTATTGGAACGAACAATCGGAGCTCGTCCAGTAACTTTTGAGGATATTTGCAAAACGAACAATCTCTTGGTGAAAAAATCAATTTTTTTAATAATAAAAAAAGTGCATTTTTTACGAAGGCGCTGGAAGAGAAGTGGGAGAGGAGTCTCTTTATTTTCTATGCGATTTTTATGCCATTTTTTCGACATGACCAAATAATGTACGATTTTTTCAGAATTGGCAATTTTTTGAATTATGGGATTTGGAAATAAATTTCCAAATCCTAAAACTTATCGAGTTTTTCATAAATTGTCAGGATACTCCGAATTATGTAGATTATCTGGAAATTCTTGACGAAAGTTCCAGAATTCTTAGTTTGGAATTTTCATCATTCTGGTAATTTTCAAAATTCTAGAATTAGTAGAATCCCTTGGTAATTATTGGAATATTTCGGATGTTTTAGGTTTTTTGAACTCCTCTGGAAAATGTAGGAAACTCATGGTTATAAATCTCTGAAATTCTAGAAATTTCCCAAATTTTGAAATTAACAGAATGTTCACAAAATTCTTAAAATATTCTGGATGTTTAAGATTTGTTGTTAATCTTCTGAAAAGTTTCAATTTGGGAACTATCTGAGTTCCGATAATTCTCAAAACTC
Source organism: Platygaster equestris (assembly GCA_030522785.1). Lineage (NCBI taxonomy): Eukaryota > Metazoa > Arthropoda > Insecta > Hymenoptera > Platygastridae > Platygaster > Platygaster equestris. The sequence continues at coordinate 5,715 of JAPYZK010001896.1, read as the reverse complement.
GACAGTTCGGAAAATTACCAATTTCGAAAAAAAGGCTAAAATTGTATAACGTTAGAGAAATGGCAGAGAAGTGGTAGAAAGAGAATTCTCTTCCCCTTCTGTACCAGCGCTTCTGGTAGGCTTTCAATTCATTTATATCGAATAAATTTTTGAAGACGGAAGATAATGTAACACCTGAAGAACTCGCGCAATACACGAAGACACATTTGAAAACTGATGAATGTTTATTGACAAACTGGATTTTTGTAGGTAATAGAGCGTTTTTTAAATACTATAAAACGTCTAAAAAGTAGAGAATTATAATTCCGCAATTTCAGATTTTCCTAGAACAAAAGCAGAAGCTAGGAAAATGCAATTGATCGGAATAATTCCCACACATGTAGTTGATATCGAATATCCGCTAAATTCGGAATGTGAGTCATAACTTAAATTAAGAAGATCACCATTAAAAACTGGTTGATATTCTGATCTTTTCAGTACAAACAAAAACTGCATATTTTAAGGAAAAATATATTTCAGGTAATAAAAATCCCGAAACACTTAGATACGAAAAACGCAGACGTGGTTTAAGAGACGCATACTCTGGCTCTCTCGTGGTATTTATTATTTAAAACGAAATGATATTTTCGACTTTCGAAACTTGATAATTTGAATGAATCATAACTCGGCAATAACACAATGAAAACAATATATTCATATAGATGCACATAATTAACAACTTTTAAGTAAATGAATCTGAAAATCGATTGATCAAATTCTTTAAAATTGATAAAAATAACTCGATATGTATAATAATTAACGATTACATATATATAAAATATCGATTTTTCGATATACTATTTCTTACATAATCATGATAATCATTATTATATGATAATTATTCGATACATCGAAAGTATTATATCGAATTAATATAATGCTATTAATGGTTATACATGAAATGTAAATTCCTCGATCTTCTATTTTCGATCTACTGTTCATTTTCGATCGAAAATAAAGTGGGTCGAACTCAAAAATAGGCCCCCAGATTTCAGATCGATCGATCAACTATTATCCTGTTTAATCGGTTTTCTGATTGAATAATTGATCGCATAGCCCTTTTAAAAATTATCCTAAATATCGTGAAAAAAGTGCAAATGTATCTTCATAAGCTGCTAAACGTATTAAATTTCTAATTCTCATTTTATACAGACAGTGAAGAAGGATGACAAAACTGTCGAAGAAATTTTCAAAGAATGCATTGGTCTCGTAAATGTGAAAAATATCCCTGGGGTTCCTAGCAACTTCCGTATTACTCTAATCAGTGGTTCGAACGTTGATACTTGCATTTTGGCTGAAAAACTTGCGGAAATTTATGACTTAGTCCACGGTAATTTTTGTCAAGTTTTCTTTTCCGGATTTCACGTAAAGACATTCCAATTTCGGTTTGTAGTCAATTTTGATGAAATTTCTGGAGGAAATAGAAGTCAACAAGAATTAGACGCCCTTTTCGAAATGAGTCCAGAAACACGGTTCGCGATGATTGAAGTATCGATTCACAATTTGTGTTTTTTGAAATTCAATGTCCTTATTAACTTCGGACGATCCGAATAAGGGTTATTTTAGTCGTAGAACCGTTAGAACTGAATAAAAGCCTGATTCGATTTTTCCAAAGCTGATAAGGGTACGAGAAAATAGGTTGATCGAACTATTTTTGTATTTGTAGAATTATTTATGCGATGACAAGTGTGTGGAAAAAGGCTGGGTTTTGACAAATTTTCCGTCGAATGTCGAGGAATTTAAACTCCTCGATTTATGCATGACACCTCCAAACAGGTGAATTTTTTCATACTTGACGGAGTTGAAAATTTGTATAATGTGAAAATAATTGATTCATCTGCAGAGTGTTTTTTGTGGGCGTTCGTAAAGACCATTGTTTCAACGAGTCATTTGAGCCTGTTTACAAAATTATCGATACGGAAGAATATTTTTTTCTACTGGATCAAAATAACGATATCGATTGTTCTTGTGACAGCGCCATTTATCCTGAGATGAATGAAGATTTAGAAGTGAGTCGATGTTTCGTTCGGGAATTTTTAAATTAATCATACTTGCATATATGAAGGGTGGAAACTAGTTAAGCGTAATTTACGGTAAAGCTTCTTTTTACATCTAATTGAATAATAAAATGAGCTTTCTCGTTGATACTATTTAATTTTTCAGATTTTCTATCATTCGTGTAGGGAAATGAAAGATAATGAAAATAAGCTACAATGATGTTTCGAAAATTCAAATGCACAGTTCGGAAAAATTTGAATTTCGGAAAAATGGTGGAGACATTTTTTTTAAATGGATGCCTTGGGTCAGTAACGAATAATCTCTAAAAGTATCTTGAGAGTTTAGCTCATTTTTTTAGTCAATAATGATAATAATGAAAAATATGAAAATCTTTTTCTTGCGTTTGATTAGAAAAAAAAATATGATTTTGATGTTAGGAATTCGTTCCCACAATTTTTTTTACAAAAAATTGTGCAAAAATTTAAAATCGTATACATTAATTTTCGAAATCGTACATGAAATAAAGATAATTACATTTTCAACTAATGTTGCTAATAAATCTTGAAAAAACGAGATGAACCTTAAAAATCTTTTTGGGAATTGTTTATTGATGACCCAAGTCATTATTTTTCGGGATTTTTTTTTCGTTTTGTTGAACTGTGAAAAAAAGTTTTCGAATTTTCTTCAAATTCATGAAGAATTTCATCTTCATGTTTCGAAAAAATGCTGTTCATAATTTCATAGTTATCGATTAAGATAACTCATAATCAAATTTATTGTATAATCTAGTTTCAAGTTCACGAAGAAAACTTGCAAGATCTTATCAGTTACGCTGGGCTCTCATGTACAATTATTGAAAGTGTCATAGAAGAAACAATTATGGAAAAAATCATGCAAAGTTTGAAAAATCCCGCCCCGTTCGGACCACCAAGAATCGTGAAATCTCCCAGAATTATCAAACCAGAAAACATAGAGTATGACCCCGATGACGAAATTGATCCTCGTATATTTTTAGATATACAGAAATCTGAGTCTGTTGTATCCCTTATTTAAATTCTCTGTTATACAATCGGAAACGTAAAACAACATCGAGGCAGTAAAAAATTCTACATTCTTGACTAACTATTAATAATCTGACATTTTATACTTGGAAAATAAATCAACGAGCAGATGAATCTCAAACGTCGTTCTAAACATTTTGTAGAATTATTCAAGATACAGAGATTGAGGTTATTTTAATTAGATCCTCAGTAAGCGCACAGTTTTCTCTCCAGGTTTAAGCTCACACAAAAGGAAAAAATGCTAAAAACCCCTAACCATCCTTATTTTTCATTTTGAAGGGCTCATGGATAATTCGTCAATTTAAGGAAAAATCATCGATTTTTATTTCCGATCTTCGTGAGCGATATTTCGATTTTCGAGAATTATTCATTTCTATGTGAGCTTACATTTAGGGAGGCAATCATTCTGGAACTGAGGGATAAATGAAACCAGAAAATTTTTGAAGACAACTTTATTAATCGTATTTTGTTTTCATTTTCCCAAACGTCCGATTTAGATACAAAAAATGAAATTTCAGTGTCTCGATAAAATTATTGCAGAATTTTCGATAATCACTGTAACGGATCGAATTTTCATGATTGATTCCAAAAACAATTTTCTGAGTCATTAAAACTTGGGCGAGTAAATGCTTCCGATGAACAAATTAATTCCTGTGGGTTCATGCAAGACCACGAACAAGAATGGTCGATCCACCAAGAAAACTGGAGGTGGCCAAACTGCAGTGGCTACTCGTACTATTGAAAAACACATAATTGAATTCGATTATATTTTTGTGATACACAATATGCTGTAGAGTATGAGTGCCATGGGTGAAAAATTTCGCTGCAAGACAAAATCCTTTCAATCCTATTCACCACTGTGTAATTTTTTTCGTTCGACGGTGGCTCTAAATTGGGTATTTGAAAATTGGGTTAATTGTATCAACTGGTAAAGATATCCAATGGAAACCCATTGCTTCCGATTCTGGTCACAATTTTACTCCCATTTGGAAGCAATAGATTCCAACTGGATCTGTTTATGCAGCAAATTCAGTTAATCGGGGAATCAATTAATCAACAGTTTTCAATTCGGATTCAATTGTATTGCCTAATTCAGCGCTTCAATTGAACTAAAAAAGTTATTAATGGGTGAATCGAACTCAGTTGATTTTGTTGTATAGCAATGGAAATAGGACAATTAATAAATTTAAAGGGAAACTCACCAGGAGTTTCTGCTGCTGCAGTGCCACCTTCTTGAACGGCGATTGCCGCCTTTTGTATGATTTTATCGATTAAAATTTCGCTTGATGTTAACCCAGAGAAATCACTCATTGGACTGAATGCGTTAATCAAACCCATCTGTGGAAATCAAATGAAATGAGCGAATTATGTAATTAAATTCTGAAATTTAAACTGGTGCTCCAAGGAACTTTATACGAAAAAGAAATGAATATATTAACCCTCTGCAAAATGACTTTCAAATCGAAGACACTCTCAGTTTGGAACTTTGGCAAACAAAGTTCAATAAGCTCGTCACTTCCAGATTTGGAAATTTCGCTGATGTTGATAGAACTGAAGTTTTTCTCCAAATCTTCCAATTTATGACCTTCGTTGGGTAGGATAATCATCATACTGAACTCTTCACCCTGAAATTCGGGAACGTAGATATTTTTATAATTTATTGAAAATTGAAATTATTTGATTAAGATGATTATCATTTCTACACCTCGTACGGCAATTTGATGAAGCTTGCGCTCAACTTTTCAATGTTGCCATGGGTAAGATTAGCGCCCATACGCATGAATGTGAATTCTGCAGAATCGCCATCACGGTGGAATAGTGCTTTTCGATTGTAAGCAGAATTGAATTGATATTTCCACTTCGCTTGGAAATCGACAGCGCTCACGAGCATCATGGCTGCATCATCTTGAATGTGACCTATTTTAACAGGAGGAAAATCTTATCGTGTGTTATCAGTCAAGGAAAAAAAAATTGAATTATAATTCGATTTCGTTATCAATATAATCAGAAAAAACACTACCTGTTTTAATTATCGTTGGGATCATTTTTGCAGTTTCATCATTTACGAATTTGTTGGCGAATCTAGTCGTTATGTTTTCATGCAAAAAGTCGACGTTTTCAGTCACCTCGTAGTTGAAAACTCTTCTTATATCGTTCGAATATTCAGAATTGATCGAAACGTTGGTTGATGCGAAAATCCTAGCTGCGATGCTGATGTTCACGTCAGTTCTGTTCTATAATTACGAATGAGGAATTCAAATTGAATGATAATTAGGCGCAAATTTTACAGTTAGACGATACAGTAACTCTAAAAATGGATCAAATAGGGTTTTAGTAACTCCAAAACAGTAACTAACATCAAATTCGTGCAGTAATGATCTGTATCCTGATTTCGTGTCTTCGGTCTTGCATAGCAGATGCAGTACGTTATTTGATTCTTGCTGAGTTTTGTTTCGAGCTCCGTAACAAATCATGAATAAAGCCAAATTAGTGATGAATGGCGAAGAAATTTTATTGTCGCTATAATTCTTGGAGAGCTCCTAAAAACGATTTTTGCGTTCAATAATCGAGGACGAAACACGTGTATCATCCCTGGGAGATTTGATAATTATACGAA
>JAPYZK010001895.1:0-15826 GCA_030522785.1 Platygaster equestris | reverse complement strand
GAATAATATTTTGACGGAATTCTCGGAATATGCAATTTGATGAACAGATTGGGGATTTTTAATCAAGTTCCGAAAATTCAGATTTTCCGAACAAACGACAGAAGTTTCGAAACAGAAAAAAATTTTCAAGTATTCAAAAATCGTAAAATTTGCATATATTAAGAAATTTCAAAACTGAAATTGGAAAATATGTGAACTGATACATTTTTTAATGTGCCGATTTTCAAACAAAAGTCAAATTATTATTAATAATTATCTAATCTTATGTTCAAAAATTTCGACAAAGTATACAATTTGAAAACTTTTGGATTTTGAATTGATTTGATTGGGGATTCCCAACCAATTTTCAACAATTCAATCTTTCCGGAAATTTCAATTTTTTTCCCCGACTACGAATTCATAACTGTCAAATTTTCTGTTAATTTCCAAAATTAGACGAATTTTTCAGAATGAGCAATATTTTTCATAACTCCTAAACAAATATTGTCAATTTCCAAAAAAATTTTTCAAAAATGCATAAAAATGTCCAAAACTCAACCACTGTCAAATTTTATGACACTTATTACAACTCCGCCGAATTCTTCAAAATACACAATATTTTTCATAATCCATAGAAAAAAATTGTAAATATTCGAAAAAACAAAAAAAAAAAAAAATTTTCCGAATTTCTCACGCCTACAAATTCCCAATAAGTGTCAAATTTAATGACACTTATCCTAAAACTCGCCAAATTCCTCAAAAAACCTAATATTTTTCATAATCCCCCCTCCACCCCTCCCCCAAATCCCTCAAAAATAAAAAAAAATCTCCTGAAGTCTCAATCTTCCACCCCACCAAACTCACCACGAAAGAAATCGCCCCGGGCGACAACATTTCATCAAGTCCTTGAAATTTCGTCCCCGTCAAAACTTCATAAACGCGCCGATGAATAATTCAAAGGAATCGGTTAACTTGACAATTTGGCCGAAGCCAAGTACAAATTATCAACTCGGTGTACACCTGATGCTCCGGAACTACCAACTAATATCTACAAACAGAGTTCGATCCGCTGACCCAGGAAACTATGAAGTAGATCATCAGAACTTGCAAGATCGAAGACGCCAATATACAATGTATGTCACGCTCGGAAACTTGGCCGAATCCCTCCACCCCCCACCCTATTTTCCCTTGCATTTACATACTTCCGCACTTTTCCTACTTCTTTTCCAACACTGATAACGTTGCATTTTGTGACTATCGAAAAAAATACATCGATAACTATCGATAATTTCAAACTCCACAATTTCCAAGGGAAAAAATTCAAACCCAATTTTTTCAACGCCCTTAAAAATTCTTAAAAACGTCACTCAGCTAGATTTGACCGTACGACCCTTAAATTTGTTCCACCCCTAATCACCATTTACGAATTTCATTTCTGCAACGGCGTGCGCAGTGGCGAGTAAACGTTTCGACGTATTATTGCTCACGTCGCTGCAAAAGGACCGCGAGCGAGAGTCTTTGAATTTGAATGAAAAGTCGGAGATGGATGGCGGATGCGCTGATGAAATTCAGCCGAGTACGAAACTGGAGCGCTTTATTAAACGCCCCCAAGTTTGCCGGTGTTTTTGAACGCGCGACTTCATCAAGAGGGAAGTCGGGGCATTCGAGCGCGTTTGATCCATTTCGTCAAAATCTCGTTTTCCGTGGCTGATGTGTATTTCGGTACGAAGGACGGCGATCTCGAAAGCATGCAAATTTATTCTACCGCGGAAGGTCAATTCTGGTGTGTGCAACGGAATAAATGCGTGTTCACTGCGTTCTCGAATTTGCGAAAAAAACGTCAATTATTCTGTGTATTCTCTAAAATTCTCAATACGCAATGCACAAAAGATCGTGAGTTTTGAATATCTTAATCATTTCGTAAGGTACAGAAATCATAGAAATTTGAGCAGTATCGAAATTTTATAGATGTCGACAATTTTCAGAATAATATTGAAGATTTTTAGGCATCAGAAGTTTCAAACGTTAAAAGTTGGACGAACAAAAAAAAATCATTCTGGATCATGATGGAAATTGATAGGAATTGATGGGAATCGATGTAAATCATTGGTAATTGATGGGAATGAATGGGAGTTGATGTAAATTGACAGGAGTTGATGGGGATTTTGATGGGAATAAATAGGAATTGATAAGAATCGATAGGAAGTGATAGGAATTGATAAGGAAATAATGGGTGCCAATGTAAATTGGTGAGAATTTATGGGAAACGATGGAAGTTTATGGTAATTGATGGGAATGGATGGGAGTTAATGGAAATTGATGGGAATCTATAGGAATTGATGAGGATCGATAAGAATCGATAGAGATATAAACGATAATTGATGGGAATCGATGGGAATGGATGGAAATTGATAGAAATTGATGATGGGGATTTATAGGAATTGATAGGAATTAACGGGGATCGATAGGAATTAATAATAATTGATGAGAGTCGAGGGGAATTGATGAGAATGAATGGGAATTGATGGGAGTTAATGGGAATTAATGGGAATTGATAGAAATTGATGGGAAAGGATGGGAGTCAACGGTAATTGATGGGAATGGATGGAAATTGATAGAAATTGATGATGGGCATTTATAGGAATTGATGGGAATTAACGGGGATCGATAGGAATGAATAATAATTGATGAGAGTCGAGGGGAATTCATGGGAATGAATGGGAATTGATGGGAATGAATGGGAACTGATGGGAGTTAATGGGAATTGATAGAAATCGATGGGAAACCATGGGAGTCAACGGTAATTGATGGGAGTTGATGGGAATTGATAGAAATCTATAGGAATTGATGGGGATTGATAGGAATTAAAAGAAATTGATGGGAATCGATGGTGATCAATGGCAATTGATGAGAATTGATGGGAAACTATATAGAAATTGATAGGAATTGATGGAAGTCAATGGCGATTGATAGGAATTAATAACAATAGTAAATAGGTACTGATGGAAGTCAATGGTAAATTGATGGAAGTTGATGGGAGTTTATTCAGAAATTTATGGAAATCGATAGAAATTGACAGGAATTAGTGGAAGTCAATGGAAATTCATAGAAATTAATAACAATCGACAGGAGTTGATGGGAGTCAATCGTAATTGATGAGAGTTGATGGGGATTGATTCGAATTGATAGGTATTGACAGAAATTAATAATAATCGATAGGAATTGATGAAGGTCAATGGTAAATTGATGGGATTTATGGGAGTCTATATAGAAATGTATGGAAATCGATAGGAATTGACAGGAATTGATGGAAGTCAATGAGAATTGACAGAAATTAATAACAATCAATAGGAATTGGTGGGAGTCAATGAGAATTGATAGGAATCGATAAGAATCGATAGGAATTGATCGGAGTCAATAGTAAATTAATGGGAGTTGATGGGAGCCGATATAGAAATTTATGGAAATCGACAGGAATCGATAAGAATTAATAGTAATTGATGGGAGTCAATGGTAATTGATGGCAATGGGTGGAAGTTGATGGGAATCGATAGGAATTGAAAGGGATTAATAGAAATTAATAGAAGTCAATGGGAATTGATAGAAATTTATAACAATCAGTGGGAATTGATGGAAAACTTACGGACATTGTGGCGGTGGGGTCGAGGGGGGGGGGGGGGGGGGGACACATAATTTTATCTTGAATTAAGTTAACCTTCACTCGAAAATTCAGAAAGTACTATCCACGCAGTAAATTAATGACTCATTAATTAGTAGATTTCCACTATTTGAAAAGGTAAGCTGTTTTAACCATTAAAATTAGTTATTTCCCAATTCAAATAGTCATAATCCAGTAAATATTTCATGCTTATCAGAAATTCGCTGAATGAATCAGTCAAAAAACACAAGTCAACAGTAAAATTCAATTAATTCAATCCGAGATCGTAACTCCATAAATTACCTAACTACAGTTTACATAATTAATCGACAATAATTAAGCACTTAATCATAATTCGACGGAAATTAGTTCCTCTTTCCCCCATAAACCTACATGACAACAAATTGAGATATTCGCATAATTTTATAACCCGATATGCATAATTCAATCTGATTTTATTCCATCCAACGCGTTTTATTGCATTCAAATCGCGTTTCTAGTCCGATTCCCCGCATGTTCGACGTGTGCTCGCTGCGTTCAATCGCATTTAATTGTAAGGTGTCGACTTGTAAAGTTGATTAAGGATCAGTGATCTCGTATCCTGATCAGGTTCGACAGCAAAAGTAAGATTTACGGGCCGAGAAATCAATTTCCGCGCGGCAAATAAATGACCGGTTTTAACATGAAAAACGAGATTCTATTCCTTCTCAATATTTCGATCTTCGAGAGTAAACTCGATCGATCATTGACGTTATATTTACATCAGTGGGTAGTTTAAAAAATCGGCTGATCCCTCAATTAAGGTGACGGAATTGACGAGTGATTCTTGAAAAACGCGAATTTTTTGCAGGCCCTCGATGAAAGAGTTCGGCCTAAATATGTGGAAGGATAGATTTTCGCGAAATTCTTGATAAAATGGTTTAGCACTTGATGATGCAAATTAAATTTCAGATCGAGTTGAATAATTATTATATCATATTATTATTGAATATAATTGAAAATTAATTAGGATTTTTCGGATTCATTTTTGAAGGTTGAGAAATAATCAATTTTGAAATATTGTTTTGTCGCCGATTCTTGAAATTTCTCATAAATATTTAAACAATTGTGGTTTTGGGACTTTTTTAAAGATTTATTAACAATTCAAAAATCTGAAAAAATATTTGTGAGCTTTTAGAACTTTGTTTTATATAGGGCTCAGTTAAAATATTAAAAAATCGATTTGTAAAACGAAGTAGAATCAGATCTGCAGCTATAATTTGAATTCAATAATCAGAAAACTTAAATATTGAGAATTTCCATTTTAAGATTCTAAAATGTATCAAGTTCATAATATAATTGAATTTTATAATAACTTTGATTGAAATATGGAAAAATAAAGATTTTCAAATTCCCAAATTTGAATAAAAAATCAGAAAAACAACTCTCGAAAAAATTCTTAATTTTTGAAACTCGGAAATTCTAATTCAAATACATCATAATTCAACATCTAAAATCAAAAAATTCAGCAACTGATGAAGAATAAAAACAAAAATTTTCCGAAATTTAATCAAGTGAGTGTGAAATTTCAAAATTTACAATTTTTGTTCTTCAACTTCACAATTTAAATCCAAACTTGTTGATAAAAAACTGCCATCCTACAATTTTTAAATCAAGGGATCAAAAGATAAAAATTAAATTGAAATTCGAACCCAAAAATTAAAACATTTCAAATTTGATTTGATATTCGAAAACTGGAAAATGTATACAGTATTTATGAATGAAAATGCAAAAATCGGTAAACATATATAAAAAATTTCAATTTTAAGGGGGGTGGGGGGAGGGGGGTTCTCTCACGTAAAAAAATTCTCTCGAATATTCAAAATACGTCTAAAAAAATTTCCTCGCGTAATTAATCAACATCCCAAATCAAATTTTCCACAGTGAAAGGGTAGTTTTCAGGGGTGATTTTTTTTTTCGCATTTTCACCATTTTCAACGCAGTTTTTCCCAAAAAGTGTCAAAACCACTTTCGCAGAAAAAAACAAGCTACAAAAAAGGTCCCTTGTCATGGTTCGACAAGGAGTTGCCGAGGATCGTCTTTGACGTCGGTCGCGAGGTTTGGGCATGCGGTTACCTTTATTCCGCGCGCCCCGGAGAGAGCTCTCGGTGGGCGTGCGGCGGTATCCTTTTTTGTCTCTTCTCCGTTACGGCTGCACACCTTGCGAATCATTAATTACGGTAACGCTCGCCCTTTAATGTTGCAACTAAGCGGTTGACCGCCGAAATGTCGAGCCGTGATTATTGCGAGCCAAAGTCACGCAATTTCCAAAGCTTTTGGTCGGTACCAGCCCCATAACATACCGTATTTCGCCTACATTAAAATATTCCAATTTGCATCTTTATTTTCGGGATTCTGATTTCAAGTTGCTACATTTGCGAAATCTATATTACGCTCATTTTGAACTGGAATCTGAAATCTCTTAAAAACGGTTTTAAGGGTAGTTTTACATCCCCCCCGCCCCCAAAAAAATTAGGGGTGTTTGGGACGAGATAAAGTTATATTCATAAACACGTTTTTGTAATTATGTGACATTTTCTTCAATTTTCATTTCAGAGTGCACAAAATTGTATCTATATATTCCAAATTTATAGGTCCGATTCTAAAATGAGTCGATTGAGTCCACTGATATGTATGCAATTTTATCAATTCTCGAATTTTCAAAAATCAGCTTTCAAAATTCTTCAAATTTCTAATTTTTTCGAAAATTTTTCGAATTTCGTGACCTCAAAAATATTGAGTTTCGTAGATAAAAATGTAAGAAACTGCACCAAAAATTCATAAAATTCAAGAATTATTGAAACGTTACAGAATTCCATAGAGAAATTTATATTTCAGAAATTAATGAAAATCTAACATGATTCTGTGTGATTTAATATAAAATTTTTAAAATTATGGAAAAAATATGAAAAATTTTTAAAATTTCCGAAAGTTTACGTAACTGCCACGAAATTCATACTTTGAAGAATTCGAAAATTTTACGAAGTTTTGATGCATCAATAATATTTTGAAAATTATTGCAAATTTAACTAAATTAAGAGTGTTACCGTAAAATTTTTGAAAATATACGAAAAATATAAGATTTCGAATTTTATGAGAAAAAAGATTACAAAGTTAGGAAAGAACTCATATATAATTCTCAAAAGAATGAAAAGTTCAACAAAATTTCGGAGAAAATATAATTGTCTGCAAATGATTAAAAACTTGACCGAATTTCGCGTGGTTTTATTAAAATCTCAATGTCTTATAAAATTAATAGAAAAAATTTCAGAAATTCTGCAAAATTTACAGAATTACACAAAAAATCTTGATATTTTAAAAAGTATCGTAAATTAAACAGAATTTTTCAGAAAGAATAATAATATTCTAAAGATTATCAAAAATTTGACAAAATTCTGCATGGTATTAGAAAAATTTCGAAAGTTATATTAATAATATAAGAAAATGATGAACTTTTTAAAAGGTTACAACATTCGAAAAAAATCGATATTTTTAAAACTACCAGAAGTTAACAAATTTGCGAGAAACAAAAATATCGATTCTGCAAATCAGTAAAAATTAAACAGAATTTTGCATGGTTTGAAAAATCTCAAAAGTAATAGAAAAAATACAACATTTATTTCAATTTTCGGAAATGTACGAAATTACAATAAATGTTGATACTGCAACTATCATTATCAACTATTAATGAAAAAAATAATTTTCAATTCACGAAATAATCATTATTCATTTTAGAGTGATATTTCACTCTAAAAAAACATAGTTATAGAACTGCAATAATTTTGTTAAGTCGAATTTCACTCAATTTGAGTGAAATTTCCCCTCAATCTTGATTCACAAAATTTTCACTCAACCTGACTGAAACAAAAACTTTCACTCAAAGAAATTCCGAAAGTATCAAAAACATATTCTTTTGCTCAAGCCAAAAACTTCTCAATTAACCCCAGAACAAAAATGCCCGACCCCGCCTAGTCCGTTATTTGCATACATTTCCATCCGATGCCACTGGGAAAAGCCGAGAAATGGGGAAAAAATCGCGAGTTCAGAAGCATTCCGCGGGGCTCCGAATACCGTTGCTCGGCCGCGTATGTGTACACATAAGTGTCGAGCACGAGGCCTAATAGTACTACGGTGCCATTCATGCTCCGTAAGTCAACTGCAGGCTTAGCGCTCTATTAATCACGGATTATTATTCGTACCGCGTTCCGGGCTTTTAGCGGGCTGTCGTCGAACCACTGAGTTTTGTCGCCCGACCGCTTTTCAAGTTGCTCTTTTTTTTTCCTCATCGCGAGTCGTTTGCGCTGTCCCGCTCCATTATCCGACACGTGGCGAGATTAGGGCGTATGAATGTAGCCTGTCGCGCTTCGGGAAAATCTCGTGCTCACGATTCGGATCGTGGTTTCGGTGCTCGAGGGGGAACATTCTGGGCTTGCACTTGCAGAAAATGTCGCGTGGAATGACGAAAATGTGTTTCATGGATTTCAAGGTAAGAAAAATCGAGAAAAAGGATACCATGGATATCGAGAAACATCGAAATTGGAAGGATCTGTCAGCCAAAAAATTATGAATTTTCGATTTGGTGGAATTGTCGGGCTCCGTTCCGAAAGTCAAAGAATTTCAAGATTTCATTTCCAACAATTCCCAAATTCAGGAAGTTCAAAACTTCTATTGGACTTAACCTAACCTTACATCGCGCTACAAATTGGAATTGCGAAAATTCAATTTTGCACATCAAAAAATACTATCCAAAAAATAATGTCACCGATAACTATAAGACTAAATTTCAAAAACAATCCCAAAATCTGGAAAGACGTGGTCGGAGTTCTGAAAACGTCTTCGAACGTCTTCGCAGTATCGTGGTTACCCTCGCGCGACGCGGATTGCCGCGCAGAAGCAGAAGACGTCCTTATAGTCAAACGAACAAACGACGATTGCTCGGAGAGTTCCCGGAAGCTCCGCGATACGTGCATGCGTGATACGAGCGCGATGTAGACGCAAACAAGAAGTAGCTACCACCACCGGCTGCTTCCACAGGTGGTCGGGTCACGAACTGACCTCACTCCACCTCTCAAGTCCTGCTTGACCCGTGGCGCGTCGGGGTTAGACGGAGTCGAACGCGGAAGACATCGGACTATCAGGTTTTTGTTTAATCGTTCGGTGTTCCGCGTATCATGTCCAGAGGATTCCGGAAATATACACATCTCAGAGATTTTGAAGATGTGTCGGAGATTTAGAGAACACGGCTGTGCGATTGATCGACTGATCAGATTACCACTGAAGTTCGTAGATCGATAAGACTGTCTCAAGATTGAGATTTGAAATGTTAGAAGATGATGTTTGTGATGTTGACCTCTTAGAGCATCAGATTCAGATATTGATATGAAAATTTTGAATTCCCAACATCGTTATTGAAAATTTTGCAATGTGAACATGATGATACATGTACCAGGTCTAGAATTCCAACCCCCAAGAGACTGTTTCCATTATTCCTAACTACTTGATGCACAAGTCAATCTATTTTAACACTTACGAGAGAATGACACTTCATGGTGTATCAGGTTGACTCCAACTTTCAAGAGACACTGTCTATGATTTTAACAACCTGATATCAGAACCCTGACTCCTGGGAGACGATGTTTACAATTCCGACCATCTGATGTATCAGTCAAGATTACAAACATCTCATGTGAATTAATGCAGTCAACCTGGTGCTTCAGACAGTCAAAATGACAAAGATCGTCTTCAGGAAGTTCAGGTAGCTTAGTGAATGCACCAGATAGTCAAGATGACGAATATTATCTCAGATAGTCGACCTAGTCCCCTGTCATCAGAAACATGAACGTCATCTTCCAAAAATGATGATCTTAAGAAGCTCGAACGTCTAAAATGCCGATTCACAAATTTCATTGACAATCTAATCATCCACACAGATTACACCTGATCAAGACAAATCTGATCACCAAAATCATCGATATTTTGCGAAAAGTTTCCAATCCCTATTCAAAACCAAACTTCTCCACTATCTTCCTAAAATAATCAGTTGCCTCTAAAGTTCATAACCCATACAATCTACTCCCAGATAATGTAAGCTACATTCTAACTCTCCGATAAATTTAATCACTCCGAGAAAAACAAGAAAAAAACACTGATGAATACCCAAAATTAGTACTCTTCAAGTAATGACACTCAAAAGAGCAAAAGATCAATCTCCATAAGATAATTGCAATGATGAAAGTCAAAAGCCGATCGAAAACCACTCGAAACCCAACAATCAACGATTCCCATTAAAAGTGATTCCTAGCAAGGAAGAAAGTTCCCTCTCCCAGGATTTTTCAAGTACTACTGTTCCACAAAACAATGAAGATGCGGCATTATTACATTCTGGCGATTGTTTTGAAACTGCAATCGTTCCGACCCAATTTCTCTATCTACAGATAACTCTTATCTAGGAACAGCTCGTACTCTCTCGAATGGACGCATATTCGTGATTTGCGAGTTCGTAAACATGTCCGAATTTCATTCCATTTCACTTATTCATACAATCAACGGGAATCCGTCACAGATCGCAAGCCGAAAGGAAAATGTTATTCCCGAACTCTCGAAACCTTGTAACATTTTTCGCTACCCCTCAAAGAATCATCAAATAAACGAAATCGAAACCTCATTGTTCTTCGAATGAAAACTGCTAATCAGCAAAAGGAAGTAGAATATGGACTGAATACGAATGTCAATCACTGTAAATTGACAATAAAGATTGATCCCATTGTTTCATTGCTACACGAGGGTTTTATTATTGGCAAATGAGCGAACGCGAAGAAAAAGAGAACGCAAATGTGGGATGCTGAGCGACTGGAACCCTTTAGGACTGGTTCGATGCTGGAGTGTCAGGAGCGTGAGGGGAACAAAACTGAGGATGCGAAGGTACAGCGGTCGCCATGGGAACCAGCGCCACCACCGCCCGATGTAATTATTTGAAAAACGCCCGCCGCAGCTCCATCTCGTTCTAACCTCCACCCCCGGGGGCTGGTGGTACTTGCGGTACAGAGTCGCTCAAAAGTGGTCAACCGCTCATAGTTTTCCAGAGTCTCTTTTCGACTTTGTTGTAACCAGGGCTGGCACTGCCATATGAGATACGTGCAGATCATTGCTTTAGTCCCTGATATCAACTTCGGAAAAAACGGGTTCTTCACTGTATATATGTATTTATTGACATTTCAGCCTTCTAGCTAAGAAATGGGCCTGTAACCATGTACAAACTTTTTACAGACTCTGTCAGTAACTCATCTTATGCCTTATATGCTATCTTGGACTTCGGTTATAGCACTGTCTCCTTTAACATACGATGCTATACGTAACGGGTTTTTCACTGTTTTGGTTGATTCTTCGCGATTCTATGTCGAAATTGTACACGGGGAATGAGGTATGGTTGTTTCAACAATACATATTGTTACATTTGCGCCAACCATATCTAAGGTATCTACTCACCATTGACTGTTATGTGACAACTAGATACTTTAATGCATTTACCTTCAAAGAGCAGTAACTTGAAGTTTGGTTACACTAACCATATTTATGGTTAGTGTAAATGTTACTATTTGTATAGCTGTGGCAACTATATTGTTTTCTCCGTGTAGAATTCCATTCCTTACATTCAACTTTATAAATTACTTTTGTTTGAATCAATCTTACGAATGTATTCATTCAATGTTGATGTGATCTATTCTCTACTTGTATGTTGATTTTTTTAGGATATCTTAAATATTTTTTCTCACGAAAATAATTATCACGAAGTTATTGATTTCGTGAAACTTCACGTATTCGAAGTTCGAAATGAATATTTATATTCGAGCAAAAGCACTGCCCGTGAAATTGAGTTTTGAGGGGGAGTGTACGAATACCCAACCTGCAGTGGCAACAATTCTAACCAACCCCTCTCCCCTCTGTTATCACCCCTCATATCTATATATACCTGGGTGCTCAAGGGTAGCACATAACGCGAGTGTCGCAACTCGGTTAGGAATTACGAGTATTGGAATAATTGAAAATGCGAGACGAGGAAAATATAGTCCTTAACTCGTGCAGAAGGACCTTTATTGCAAAACTCGTTTATATTCGTAAAAAAAGCTCCTGCACATATTCAGTAATACACTTATTTTCAACTCCGTAAAAAAAGGCATGTTTTTTTCCACTGTTGTTACTTTTGGCTAATAATATTCAGGATCCAACAAAAATCGAAATAATCGAAAACGATTTCTTACGGTGGCGTATTTACAATTCGATTCCGGGAGGAGGCGGGGCATTGGTTTGTCAACAAAATTGTTGAAAAACCGATCAACGATCAGTTATGGGTATGATATAAGAAAGTCTTCGTTTACAGAGTATACATTTTAGAGTTATAGTTTTTTGGTGCAGCAAAATTACAATAAATGATATTTATTGATTTAATGTAATACAAGAATGAAAACATTTTCATATAATATGAAAAAACATGTATTTTTGGAATTTTCGAAGTTTCAGAAATTTTCGAAGTCTAAAAATTTTGAAGTTTATAAGTCTAGAAGTTCGGAAATATGAAAAAAATTTTGGATTTCAAAGCTTTGGAAATATTTTACGTTTATGATGAACTGCAAAACAGAAGATAGAATTTCCTATTTTTTGGAATGTAAAATTTTATTGCCTGATATTCATGTTTATATTTATTTATTTTAGTATTTTAATAATTCATGGATTTTAATTTTGCAATGTATTAACTTGCTGATTTTTCAATTTTTGCTCATTGTAATCATATTAAAAAAAAAAAGAAATTTGAGAAATGGCACATTCTATAAATTTTAGACTTTGTATAATTTGGAATTTCAGAGATTATAAATTATTCGAAGTTTTTACATAATCGTAGACTGTTAATTTCTGAAATTTCAAGATCCAGAGAATTTTTGTGATTTAGATTGCCGGAATTCGAAAAATATAAACTTGAAATAACTCAATAAGAGAAATTTTTCTAAATTTGGAGTACGAATTTTGAAATTGAGATAGTTTAGAATCTCGAAAAATCTAATATTTTGTTTTGCTATCATTCAAATTTCGAAAATTTTAAGACTGAACAAATTTGAAGTTTGAAAACTTTTTAGCACTTTTTCCAAGACCAGCAAATTTTGAAAATATCATGATTAAAAATTATATCGTAATTTTTAGGGTTCAAATTCCCGAAAATGATATTTTTGAATGTTAAGATCTCCAAATTCAAAAATTTCAAGATTAAACAAACTCAAAATATAGAAACTTCAAAATACTTTTTAACAAACAATAAAACTTCCAAAAATTGCATATTCAAAAGTAGTGATTTCGAGAATGTAATATCCCCAAAATTAAATTTCACACGTGAAATGTAAGAAAATATCAAAAATAAACAAATTCGAAATCTGGCAACTTTCAAATATTTTTGCGAAAACAGTATTTCGAATTCACGATTTCTAATTGGAGAATTCGAAATCCTGAAGAAAATTCCATTTATCAATGTTATATAGAGATTCAATTCCGAAGTTTTCAAGATTGAATAAACTCAACATTCGGAAACTTTCGAATAATGAAATAAAAAAAATTCATACTTGAAGATCGCCAACTTCAAGAATTCAAAATCCGAAAAATTCCACTTTTCACCCAAATACACTGCTGCTCGTCTTGAATTAAAAATTCATAAATATTCTAAATTCAAAGTTTATAATATATTCAGAATCGATCAAATCACGATCGACTATCCAAATTCCCGATTTCCTTCTCCCCATCCCTAAATTCCACCACCACGTATTTCGCAACTTTCCGCAAATTAGCGAAGGGAAAAAGACTCAAACCGTTTTTGCTTCACCCCTTTTCCCGCGGGCTCGGACATTTGTACATAACCCCGCTTGAAAAAGTCTGGAACGGCCGGGAACGTCATTTCCGCGACGTTACGATTGGCGCAAAAGCACCGTGCCCGCGACCACCTTGGCGACGGTCAACGTCGACGCATTTTTTTACACGCTAGAGCACGGGCTCTCGAGATTTACGCGTCGTTAATAACGGTCGTCACGCATGGACTTTCTTCGTTGCAGCGCGTTGCAAGGCTGATTGCGCTCGAAACGAGCTTCAACGCAAAAAAAACTATCGCTAAAAAAGCACGTGAACGCCGTGCTTCCAAAGCACACCGAGAAAAAATTGCAGTACTTACAAAAATTCTGATTTTGTCAATTCCCAAAATGTGTTCACAAAAATCTAAAAGACGCTTATTTTCCGCCATCAAACTGCCTTCAATAAAGATTTTTACGCCGCAATCAGCCGAATCATCGACTCGGTCATCCGTTCGTTATATTTACACGGATATTTATTTCAATTTATTTTTATACACGCACGTCCTAGGATCATCGTATTTCGCGTGCACTCGAAGTCGCTAAGAAACGCGTCTCCGGCGCGGTTACCAATTAGTGGATGCCGGGGAAACATTTCCGTGTAAAAGGCCACTTTACGGTGACGTTTAAAGAGCCGGGCGCTCGCTGACAAACGAAAATTGGCGATTTTCATTCCGCGACTGCCCCTCGGCGTGAGGTTAATTTCATGATTAGCCTCGTTACGCGTGCTAATTGCGCCCTTATGACAAAGCGACACTGCGCGATGTTTTTCTACGGTAATTGACGAGACAGCGCGGGAAAACTTTTTTACCCCTTCAGATAGGCACGTTTTACGATTTTCAGAGGCGAATGAAGATTCCGGAGTTTGTTAGGGTTTAAAAATTGTTTTTTGTTTCACTTTATTCCTGACGAAATTGAGAACCGATTACGAAATGATTTTATACTTAATTTCAAGAGAACGAAAATAATTAATACTGGATAATAAATTTTCGTTATAATATGTTTGAGGTTACGTTTATCTATTTAATGGATGATATGTATCTTGAAATAGGTTGAAAAAAATGATTTTCGAAGAGATGCGAACAACTGTAAACGGTCTGT
Organism: Platygaster equestris; assembly: GCA_030522785.1. Taxonomy (NCBI): domain Eukaryota; kingdom Metazoa; phylum Arthropoda; class Insecta; order Hymenoptera; family Platygastridae; genus Platygaster; species Platygaster equestris. The sequence continues at coordinate 1,168 of JAPYZK010001895.1, read as the reverse complement.
CCTTACGGGATTGTCTCAGTTTTAGAGCGGGAAAGGATTGACGGCCGATTATAACGGTATGGGTAAGAGGAACGACTGCGGTACGTTTGCGGATCCATTACTATGCCAAGCATTGTGCGTATTTTTATCTTTTTTTTTTTTTTTTTTTTCGTTTCTAAGTGAGATAGTGTATGATGCACTGAGAAAACAAAAAAACGGACTCTAAAAGCGTGCTTTGGAAGCAAACGTCGTAGCTCGAATCTGTACTTTTCTACAACAACGAATGTTATTATGAAAGGAAGTGGGCACTTATTTCGTGTAGCGAACTAAAATAACGAGTGGACCAAATCGCACGTAAAATGAACGCGTCGAATGCTTTAAATGCATGGATTTCGTACTTTTGGGGCATGAGAGTTCAGGTGACACTCTTAAAATTAAATCTATCGCGATGGTAAATTTCGACCCTCAATGTTTCTTTATTATTTTCAACTGCATGAGAAACGTAATGTTCCGTTTTTTACTCTCGAGGTTACTATGTTCCGTTTCTAATGCGGAGAACGCGTTTTTTTTTCGACTTGTGTGATTGTAGTCCTCGGCTACGCCTCGTCCTACAAATTCGCACATTGACTACCAATATACTAATAAACAAAAATTATCCAATAGACATTTACACAAAAAACTTACGAATTTCACGTGGGTAACGAAAACGATCCATAGAACAATGAAGAATGAAAAGACTCACCTGGAACATGTAAAAAAATATTTAAATTAGGTGAAGATCGTTATCATTTCAACAAAGTACCCCACAGTGACAGTTTCCAGCCCTTTATTTCTACATATAATCTTTTAGAATTTATCGAAAAACATTGGAAGTAATATTCACGATTTACTCTCTTAAAAAAAATTAGTGAAAATTTCACTGATTAAATTAGTCCTTGAGCGAATCACTGATAAATCAGTGATTAAAGAACATGTCACTGAATCAATTAATAATGGTTTAATGATTCAATCAGTCACTATATGCATCACTGTTGAATCAGCGACTTGCGAGCATGTCACTGAATCAATTAGTAATGACTTTACTGATTTCATCAGTCACTATGTGCATCACTGATGAATCAGCGATTCATCGGTGCAATATTCAATACATATTCATTAGTGCAATGATTTTCAATAAAGATAAGTCCAA
>JAPYZK010001894.1:0-15829 GCA_030522785.1 Platygaster equestris | reverse complement strand
AACGTTAAAAGATCCCCTCGAAGCTCGGAAAACGTATTATCGACAACAGCCCATTCATTACCACCCCTCGAGTCGCGAGGGGTTGAAAATTCGCGAAAATTCCGCGGCACGTCGTGGAATCCATGCGGCAGCATAATGCTATGTGCAAGTTGCGCCGAATGTGTCAGATCGGAAATTCGATATCTTCAAAGTTGGGGCTTTCGAAGCGCGCGGCTTGTATATCAGATAATAGATTGGCGATCGCCAAGTTTCACCGCATAGCGCGGTGCCAGGTCGTCCGTTCATAATTCTAAACGTTATTCATCCCCGTGAACTTGAAAGTAGCGCGTCGATCCGAAAAGCGAATTAATTCCCGTCCTTACCGGGCCCGTGTCAACCGTTTCCTTAACGAGGATCGCTCCCGAGGGAGGCTCTTAAATTCGAAGCTGGGAAACGTTCTCTCATTCTCGTCTCGTCGACGCGACCCCGACGGAATGATAAGAGGAAACGACACGCTGCATTCCGCGTCTTTCCACTGCGCCACGAGAAAAAGTGACTAGCGAAAATACTCGTTTTCGGCTTCGGAATTAAGACTTGACGGGAATTGGCTTGTTCAGGGTGTTTCACGGATTATTTTCGTTGCAACGGAAATTATCGGAGCTTTGGAATATTGGATGATTTTTGCAAATTATTATTGTAATCGAAGTTTTGGGTAATTTTGCATGGTTTCTCGGGAGTTTTACGAAGAATGTTAGTTTCATAAAATACCGACGGTGTGACATTTTTCGGGTGCGAACGAAACATTATTGGTGATTCGATAAAAGGAAGATTAGAATTTTTAAAAGAAATAAACTCTGGTGAAACTAAGAATTTGAAAACCCCGATTTTCCCTCTTAATTGACAGTTCTCCAAACTCGAGAAAAACCCTTAAAAAACGTCGCCCAGGCAAAGTGCAATATTTACCCGCCCCCGAGAATCGTCCTAACGATCGAGCCTTGAGAGCACTCGAGATTTGAATGCCGATAATGATGATCGAATTAAAATCCACTCGACGCTTTTTCTCGGGACAAGGGAAAATCGGAAACTCAAGAGCAAACTCGAGGGGGTGGGTCCCGGGGGGAAGAAAGACGAAGGGGGAGTCGTGAGTCGCGTTGATTCGAGGGCAGATCTAGTAAGCTAGAACAGGAGCTATTTTGGGTGCCGTACCTGGTGACTCGCGTCCGCGTCCACCGGCGTTTCAGTATCGTCGTGACGACCGACGTCGCCTCCGTTCGCGTGCTCAAAACTCGGCGGTTCGCGCGAAAATTATTTCCTAAGTTTTGCAATTCGTGTTTTTTGAACAGAATTATTCCTAAATCGCCAAAATCGGTGCCTTAACATAATACGAAAAAAAGATTTCTTTAATTATATGAAAATATAATTTCTGAACTTGAACCAAATTATTTTATGCGCCTGAGTGAAACAGCAGAGGTACATGTTTTTTCAAACATATCTCAACGATTTCACGAGTCGAAATCGACTGTTTTTCGCCCTAGGTGCATAAAATATTATACGGAATAAGAACCGATTTCGCCCTAGCCGAGAATGCATAAAGAGTTGTTGCGAAATAGCGAAGACCGCGTTTTCGATCTAATTGCTCAACCCCGGGGACGAAATTTTGCGCAGCGGCGATGAAAAAATACCGAGAGCCCATGACTCGGCGAATTTTCGGATCGTGGCTCTATTAATAGCGCGCCCCCGAAAAACTCGGTTTTTTTTTGTTCCCGGAGGTTTTTCCGAGGCTTTTCCTTGGTTTTGAAAATAGCCTCGGAAATGGGTTAATCGCCCGAGATTTCTGTCGCCCGGAAAAAGCGCCGTTTTTTCGTACTCGCGCGGGGCGAAAAAAAGTGAATGGAGAAGTTTTTTTCGGCAGCGGGTGAGAGGAACACAGTGGTTGAGGTGTTGACGACGACGGAGGTGTTTATGTGGGGATAAGGGAGTGCGAAAAATCGCGCGAGACGCGGGGAAGCAGATGAGGCCGAGGTCGACCTTCGACAGGGCGGCGGAGGAGAGCTTCGACGGGCAAGTTTTCCGGAGGATCGGGGGAGGATAGAGGGACGCGTTAGTGTGCCACAGCGGCTCCAGGCCTCGCGAGTACTCGATGGTTGGTGTTTTTGTTATTACCTTGAAGGTACCAAGGAGAACAAGTGTCTCCGAGCGTTGCAACACTCGAAAATTGAAGAATGTGGAACGTCAAGCATTCAGAATTTCGTGAAATTCTAGTTCGATTGTCGAGGAATTGAAAGTCGATGGTCGAAAAACCATGGAAAATTCGAGTTTAGATTTTTCCAAGTTTGGAAAGCTCATGACTGGAAATGAAACTTGTGCGAGTTTTTCGGAGCTTTTTGAGAACTCAAGAGTTTCGAGATAGAGCGGTCTGAATTTTAGAGTGTGGAAATCCGATCATTATTGGAGTAAAAAATTCCGATGGGTCCTTTTGAGATAAAATGAATGTCATTCTGAAATTGGGAAGTCTTGAACTCAGTACTCGATAATTCGTGTTTTTGTTGTTGCCTTGATGGCAGCAGAAAGTTTTGCTCCTTCGAAAGTTCGAACATTCGTGAATTATGGAATGTAAAATTCCAAAAATCTGACATGTCTTTGATTCTTGGATGAATATATTTACTATTACTTGAGGTTCGAATTGGCGACAAAGTTTAAGCGTGGTTTTGAGGGATTAATGAGGATCGATGGCGCGTCGATTGAGGGTGAAAGTTGGGCGTTAGCAGGACTTTAGCGAGGGGGTGTCGTTGGAAATTCCTTGTCGTGATGGTTTATAATTGCAATTGTTTCACATTATATTTTACAGGTATTGTTTTATTGTAGGGGTAGTCAGTATGTATCATTCTATAAGTCGATGTCTTTCTATAAATCGAAGAAACTTGTGTAAAATTAGATATCGAAAAAAAAAACTTACAGATTCAAAAATCAATGGATAACTCACTGATAAAAAAAACGTTAAAAGTGAGTAAAACTCCACGATTATAACGATTATAACTGAGGAAAAACTGGTAGAGAAATGATGACGAATAATATCCATAATATTATTTATTATCTATTGAATCATATCTACAAATTTATTAATGAATTATTCATCGAAAATAAGAAATCGCGCAATTTTGTGCATATTCCTTCTGCACTGGCTCGATTTTGTCTACTTATTCAATGCGGTAAACGAAACGGGTACGTCTGCTCAAACCTCGCCGTTACCACTGCGAGACGAACGATCCGGGGCAAGATTCAGTTCACGCGAATGGTAGAAAATTTAGGAAATTGAGAATATTGGAGTCAAGTAGATCGTTTGATAAGACCGATGCAGTGATTCAAAGAGATAATCGACCGGCCTCCTTCTCACCAGGAAATATCTTTTTCGCCAGTTTCCGTTCGTCCCGGTCGTTTCCAGTTCTAGTTCTTTATTGGCGATGTGTTCCGCAATAGCGCGGTCACCCTTCAAAAGGACGGCGAATTTTGGAGTAACATAAAGTTTCATGTTGTGGTCACAGAAAATGATCATCAATGTTCATACTTGAACGTTTCGAAATTCTCTTGATCAAAAAATTGTGTGATGAATTTGGAAAATGAGCTTGGGAGAATGACCGGAAATGTTATCGATTAATGGAACGCAGAAAAAGATCTTATTGTTAACAGATGTCGAAAATTTTTTATTTTCCCGAAACTGTTCGAGAGAAATTCAAAATTCTGAGGAAATGACTCGAATTTGATACTTAAAAAATTACGATGCCAAATTTGAGCATATTTTGTTTTTATTAGTCATTAATGCAGTGACTAAAAATTGAATATTTTGAAGAGCCAACAAACTTAGTTTCATAGAGAGTGATGAAAAACGTTTAAAAAATGTAGTTGCAAAAATGACTCAAAAAGTAACGTTTTCAAATGTAATATGCAAAGTCCTTATTCCACGCTATGTAACCAGCCATATCCCATTTTTACAGAGACACTCGAATTTCCACAATCCGCATTCGGATCGTCGCAATTATTTTCGTTTTGTTTTCTTGCACGCGTTCGTACTTTCCTGAAAGCAAAAGCGTGCTCGGGCGCCACCGACTAATATCAAAATGAGGCAGTTGCGCGAGCCCTCGAATGAAAGTAGCTATTATTTGTTGGCTCTTAAATGGACTGGAGCGAAATAAGTGGGAAGATAAAGAGAAAACAAGCGAAAATTCAGTGGGGGATGCAACGGGACGGGGATATTAGGGGCAAATGAAGCGGGCGTTGAAGTAGCTTGTAAAATGGACGTCTTTGATTTCAGGATGAGTTCCATCCATTCATTGAGGCCCTCCTACCATTCGTCAAGTCTTTCTCGTACACGTGGTTCAACTTGCAAGCGGCCAAAAGACGTTACTACAAGAAACACGAAAAGCGGATGAGTCTCGAAGAGGAGCGACAGTGCAAGGAGGAGCTCCAGGTGAGTCAAATTTTAATTTTCCAGTAGTAGAGTGAAAGTGTATTTTCTCGGAACGCATTTCTGGCATTTTAGGACTTTTCGAAGGTTCTGAGGATTTTTGAGAGAATTTCCTATTGCATTTTTTAGGGTTTGTAGAGAACTCCATAGAAGTTTACAATTTTAATTTCGAGTAGTGCGATGATATAGTTCTACAAATTTGTTCATTCTCAGTTCTACTGAAACTTGGTACGATTTCATGAATTTGTGAAATCTCCCAACAGTTCATAAAATTCTTTCCATTTTCCAGCAGTTCGGAAATATTTGGAGACCCCAGAGGTACTCTACTTTCCATCACGTAAAAATAGATTGAAACTCCAAAAACCTTCGACAAAAGAATACAAAAATTCCGATCCGAGTTGTATCAACAGAAAATGGCGAAAAAAAAGTAGGCGAGCGCGGGGAAAATATCCGTTTTTCGGCCAGTACAAAAAGCGCGTTAAGTAGAATCGGATGAAAACGACTTGTCAACGGGGGCAAAAACGCGGACGTCACCGGTTTTATTGGGGCTGAGCCGGCCGCGTATTTGCACGTGGAAATAGTCGGGGGCTCAATCGAGAAGAAGTCATTGACTGTCGGTTTTGGAGCGCACATTTTTTTCATTTGTTTGCTTCCTGCCATTGGCTCTTCTCTTTACCGCAATTCGCATTCTCCCTCGCGACGCCGTTCGATCAATATTTTAATCCCGCGATGCTGCGGTATTTAGAGGACGGACGGATGCTCGATATGAAAGGATCCGCACCAATCGATATATCGCATCGTTAGCGATCTCAGTGCGCGAACCGTATGCAACGGCTAAAAGAGCCCTTTCCAATTTTTCTTTCCTCGGGCCCTCGGACCGTATCGTTTTTCGTCAGTAGTCCTTTTTTCATCGTTCGATTCACCCCCCCCCCCCCCCCCTTTGCCCCGAAAATGTATCCTAAAACTGTTTGATAATTACGATTTCATCCTATTTTATGATCAGTGGTGGGTTCGGGGTTTTTTGGGGAGAGAGTGTAGAGTAGTGTATCATCGTATACAGTGAGTTTGAGTATAAAAATCCACCATTGGTCAGACTAGCCTATCTAACGACTATATTCAAACTTGAAAGTGCTTTGACCATGAAAATTTTGTCAGAAATTGAGAAATGAAAAAATTGGTTTGATCATGTGGGTTTTGAAAAACTATGTGAATTCGTTTACATTCAAGGTCCGTAATCCAAGAAAATATACAAAGTATTATCTCCGCACATTTCGAACACAAAATTACTTATCGAAATTTTGATATACTCTCGAGTAATATTTTCCAAAATCGTTAAATTAAAAAAAAGGTAGTACAGTAAAAAAAGATAATATCATCTAATTTGATTTCTTTAAAATACTCATACTCAACGTTCACTGAAACCCAAGTAGAAGAATCCGCCATTAGTCAGGCATTCTAAATCTCTCTCATTTCCTGAAACATAATTTCCATTTTTCTGCCCTACGCACATTTCAGGGACAAACAAAAAAACTATTAAAGCATCTCCGAAACGAAATTAGAGACCTGTCAGCGGCGCAATAAACCGTAAAACCGGGCGTTTTATTTAGCCTGAGCGTGACGGCCGACGGAATAAAATTGTTCCCCCGGCTCGAGAGAAGCAAGGAACAATGTGTGATTTAGTGTCCGAATTTATTCGCCCTCTTTCCTCCCCCGCCGTCGCCAACCCTCCTCCTCCTCCTCCCTAGAACCCGGGTAGCCTTAATTTCGAGACAGGCCGTGCAAAGGATGATATCGACTACTTTAATTCCGACACACGACGAGAGCACGCGCGTTGGAAACGACGAGCCTTAGTACCACCAACACTTACGGTACATCCGCGCGTACATTCGAGTACAGAACGAAGGAATACCAAAAGAGACGTGGGCTCACAGGCGTAGAAACGAGGGTGGTTTCAGAAAAATGTTAGACTTTCGTCAAATTTTCGGATCTCCCCTTTGGAAGCAATATTTTTCCCGTTTCGTAGTCCACAACTACGAAAATGCTTGAATTGACTATGCTTCTTCAACTTGATATTCCATCAAAGTTTCTCAGTCTTCATTTTCGAAATATGTGTACAGATCATACACTTGTATACATTTTGGTACACTTTCTGTTCCGTACGGAAAACCATGCACTGCATTTGACCTACATAGATATTGCTGTCCCTAAAATTTGATATACGTCGTGGACAGGAACTTGGGAAATGAATAGATGAATTCGTAACGGTTCACTACGCCACTGAAGGTGGACGTGAAGGGGTTAAAGGGTGTGAGGAGGATGAGGATGAGGATGAGGAGGAAAAGCGGGTGTTCGGGGGTTGAGGGAAATGGGCGGGAAAGAAGGAGAGGATGGAAGGACGACGATGGGGAACGAGATAAAGAGAAAGACCGGGGGTTCTGGCGCAGCGGCGAGAGAGTACACAGCGTAGACATGTAGCGCAGACGGAGGCTGCGGCTACGCGGCGCCTACCGACTACCATCTATAATCTCTATGCGGATATCGATTTTCCTCCCTGTATTTCCTAAATTTATGCAAACTAGTATCTCTCTACCTCCCCCTTTTTCCTCCCCCTGCTGGTCGGTACGTATGCCGGCCCCATTCATCTAACCAACTCAGCCGAGCAATCGCGTGCCATTACCTCGGCCTTGTAAGTAATTGATCAACGATCGCCATGAAATCGCGGGATGAAAATTTTTCTTTGACGACAAGGAAGATTTTTTCATTAATTTTTTTTTTTTCGAGGTAATGGCGTTTTTTTTGGTAAGGCTGTGAAACGTGTCCGATGATTTGAGAGCGTGGAAGACGTTTTTGGGTTGTCTTTTGAGATATTTCAGCGAGAAAGCGTCTTGATGAGGTTATGGCGTAATTCAGGCGAGTTGATTTGTTTGTTAGGGAATTCAGACAGGGAATCTGTCAAACCTGGAATTGTCAGGGAAAATGAAATGCGCTGGAAAAAAGCAGGAAGCGTCAGGTAATTTTGTTTCGACTTTAGATAAATATCCTGGTTCCTGTTGGACGTTATAATTTTTCAGTGATTCAAGTGCGAGTATAGGAATTTGAAAGTTCCGAATTTTGAGATTATCAAGTCAATGAAGTTCATTAGTATCGATTATTCGAGATTATTGAGTTATACAATCTTAATTTGGAAGTTTTTGAGAATTTCAAAAGATTTTAAAGTTTATATAAACTTGTCAAGTGTTGGAATTTTGGAAATTTCGAAAGATCCAAGTTTTCAAGAACTTTGAAGCCCTAAATCCTAGAACTTCCAAAATTTATCAAATTTTCTAAGTTTTACCGGGTATTGATTAATTCGGATTTTTTGATGCATTCAAAATTATCCAAGTTCTGAAATTTCGACATTATCGAAGGTTCGAAAAATATTCAAACTTTTCAAATGTCGGAAAATGATAAGGATCCGAAGTTTTGTAAGTCTCGAAGTTTGAAAGAAACCTAAATTTGTTTCGTCGATGAATATAAAATCCATTTTTTCTATGTCAATCCGAAATAAAGTACATAAATCTCCTTCCTGTAAATTCAATCTCGAAAACATTCTATTCACCAGAACGTGGAGAGAAATTTATTATTCTCTTCGGCGTAATGATAGATTCATTTCTTATCGGGGCTGAAAGATTAATCCGCCCTTTTTCGCGTTCCTCCGACGATAAAGCATACTCGGGGGATGCGACAGAAAGACGGTTCGATATTATCGAGGGAACGTGTGTTCGTTTTTTTAAGGGGCGCCTCCTCCTTGTCGGGAAGATTCAAAACGCGATGGGAAAAGCTGTAATTCACTTAGGCTGTCCGTAGCACGGTCGAGGGCACGAAGGCGGAAAAGGGTTGTCGGCGAACAGGGTCCGTGCGGTGGACCTTTATGCGAAATCGTTAGTCCCGGAAAGCGCACGTGCTTTTGCACGGCGTCGCTGAATGAAACGGAAACAAGTGCCAGAAACTAAGCGGCGTATTAAACGTCGCGAGACTTTGCCAAGCGTGTGATACGGGGAAGGTCAATTCGGGCTGGATCGCGTTGACGGGAAAATCGGGCGTCGCACTCTCTAAACTTGAATCGGAAATATTTACTGATTCTTGGTTTCTTTTTACTCAAGAATTCAGCCGAAAATCGGTCACTGTAAAGCATTGGAATTGTGCTGAATAAGTGTAGAGAAAAATTCTTCCACTATTTTGGCCGGTGATTTAGTAAGGGCCTTGAAGAACCTGGAATTGTTGAGGGAAACGAAAACTCGGAATTTGCAGGGTTTCACTACTTGTGGCGAAGTAGAAAAAATGTAAATAGTCAGACATCTTAAAGACATTCAGTTGAGTATACTTTTGTTCGTTCTACAAAACGTGATAGAAAAGGGAAACAGCACTAAGTAGAAAAACGTATAAATGATCAGACATCGGAGAACGACAGAAAAATGACATCAAGTAGAAAAATGTATGGATAGTCAGCCATCGCACATTCAGTCCACTTTAAGCAAAATTATAATTTTTACAATATATTCGAAAACAATGAAATAACGCCAAGTAGAAAAACGTATGAATAGTCAGCCACTATCAAGCCAGTATAAAATACCTATACGTTGCATTATAAATGATGTACTTTTAAATCATACGAATTAAACTTTTAGCCAAATTGACATTCGTATTAAAATTCAATTCACAATAATGAACTGTGCTTCTAGTAACTATCGACAGATCTACAAACTAATTTCACATAGTTTAAACCCAGCACAAGAAATTTTAGCGCTATTATTATGACTTTTCAAAAGTTTCCAAGACACTAAAAATCATAACTTTAGAGATACCCTCAAAACCAGAATGATTATCGTGTCTCTCAAGCGTCATTTACATATAAGGATTCCTCACCATCTTGACGTCCCGTTGATTTGAAAAGGGTCGAGAGGAATCCCAGGGTAAACAATGGGACTCAATGTTTTGGAAAAATGTCCCGGGAAACAACGCGGCGCCCCCGCTCGCCCGCCATCGCTCATTTTAAGTATGCACTTAAGCTCGTAAAAAAGTTTTTAGTGCCGTTGTTTAGTAGCGGAAGCCGCCGATGTATGTGTCGCCGAGGGAGCGCAGTTTCGACGCTGCGCTCTTTGTGACGATCATATTGTCGGCGCGAAAAAAGAGGCATTTGCATAACGGCCGCCGATATTTAAATTCGACTTTTCCCAACCCCCAAACGAGTGAAAAAAGGCGCCCGGAAAATTGCGATGCGTAACCGAGTCTCGGGAGTTTGACCGGCAAGCTCCGATAGCTCCGTTTTAGTACCTTCGCAATTTTGTACGTACAGTCCTTCTCTCAAAGCGTGTCACATTTGGTGTTCAGATTCCCCCAAAAAAATCTCAAAACCAAATCTGACCCAATGAGAGCGTCAAAAATTTACTCTTCGTCCCTCTCCCAAAATTCTCTTCACCACGTCACTGCCCATAAAACATTCCTCCAAAAAAAGGATACCGGAACAGCGTGGAAAAGCGTATTCCGGGATCCTCAAAGCGCGATACGATCGCGGGAAGAAAAAGGAGATAAAGGAGCGGCCGCGTCTTTTTCGCGGGACGAGCGTCTGCGATATTTACAACGCTCTATGCAGAGCCTGGAATTGCCTATAAAGAAATCGTGCAGTCGCTTTGTTCGCGTCATAACGTTGTAACGTAAGGGGCCACCGGCTATACACTCGGGATCGTTGCCAAATTAATAAATATATTTCCAGACCATCCGCCCTTTTCCGTGCCCCCTCTCACTCCACTTTCCCGATTCTACCTTCAGTTTCGGCAAGGGGGTGAAAAGCGTGTCCCATAACCCGTCGTAAATTTTCTATTGACGCCCGACACTTCGCAGCTGTTCTAGCTGCACCTGTAGGCCATACCGCGAATATTCTTATTCCCCGTGCGTACAATGTTCGAGGACGATCTTGGGTTATTAATGTTTTAGGGGCTTGAAAGATTGCGTAGTCGTTGGGGTTAATGGTGTTTGGGGAGGGGTCAGTTGGGGTTTGGTCCGTAACGAGATTGCGACGAAATGTGATGACCGAGGGAAATAGATGAATTGTTGTACGTAGTATAGAGGTGTAGTTATAATTTTGCCTGGTTTTTGGAGACACTAGTGATTCTAGTTTTTATAAAAACCTTATAAAAAATTTTTATATCAATTTTTATAAGGTTGGTTTTATAAAAAAAAATGTTTTTCAAAAACTTTTTTTCAACATTTTCAAAAATATGCAAAAAAATTTCCAACCTTTTTTGAATCATTTTGCTAATGTATATACCATTTCCATCAGTTTATGAGGCTGTGAGCTCAAATTTCGTTTCGAAAGAAATTTAACAATTTTTTGGAGGCAGTGGGATTTGAACTTGCGACCTTTGCATCAGAAATCCGATAGGCAACTTTCTTATCCATCAAATCTATGTCAATTTGGATGCTTATTTTCAATTTGAGTTAATGAATTTTCAAATCCTTTAAAATCATATGTTTTTACGGTTTATAATTGCTAAAAAACGTTACGAACATGATTTTCTATTCCCGTGTGTAATAAAAACGTATCAAATATTACTGTAAGAGAAATTCCTTATACCAGCAAAGTTTTTTTCATAAAAATATAAAACTTTTTATAAAAATCGCGAAGTTTTTATAAAAGTTTCATAAGAGAATTTGAAGGCTTTTAATTGTTTTCATAAAAAAACTGATGAATTGTACGAAAATTTCGACAGATTTTATGAAAAAAATTTACTTATAAAGTTTTCATAAAACCACTTTGTAAAAATCAAAAATGTTATATAATTTTCATAAAATCGACATCATAAAAAAACTAATATTCATAAATAATTCGCTGATTTTATGCAAATTTGCCTGTTTTCATGAAAACTACAATCACTAGGGGAGTTTTGGGGAATGGGGATAATTTTTGGAGGTTGACTACTTTTTACGAATAATGTGGATGTTTTTGAATCTGACAGTGAAATTTGTGTGTCTCGAATATATTTGAAAGAGTTCTGAAATTTTTCTAGGGAGATTTTATTCTCAAACGCTACAATTCCCAAAAACAAAAATCACTATTTCTACTCAAACTTAGATATGAGTTGTTATAATAAACTGAAGTACGAAAAAATCGCGAGGAATAAAAACCGTTTCATTAAGTTGTAATTCATACACGAATTCACGAAATCTGCAGATGCAAAAGTGGAAAATACTGAATGATGAATTGTTTGGTTTCTTCCGCAAAATACGGGATAGTTTGTTGGGATTTGTGGTATTTGTCTCGAGGATTGTTAAATGTTGGGTAACTCTGCTGAGACTTGTCACGTTTGCCGCTACATTGCGGTTACGTCATTAATGGACCGGTATAATTGATCACCCTCGTGTATCTAATTCCCATCAACCGAGGTTTCAACGGCGACAAGACGAGTTTCAGGTTTTGTTGAGAGGATCAAGTGCATAAATTCATCAAGCGACGATTTCGAGATTTTAGAATCAATAACAAAATAATAGACTAGTTTTTTATTGTGGTTGTTAGGTGACTGAAAATGTTCGCTCCAAGATATTATTTTCCTCAATAATATTTTAGAATCGCCAAAAACGATTTAATTTACTAAAGCTTTTGCTCGACAAATATTATACAAATTAACACCCAAAAGAACTCATATCAATTTAAACAGATAAAAACACACCGAATATTAGATTCTGTATCGAAACTTGAAAAAATTCTCTGAAAAATATTGAAATACGACACTGAAGAAAAAAATCGAACTAAAAAAAAGCTGTAAAGTGATATAGAAAAACTCGCTCAAGGTTTTAAAGGTACAATACAGACTTCACTTGTTAGTTCAAAACTCCGCATGGAAAAGAAAAGATTTCAGAGTTTTCGTAATTGTAGTGAAATTCCTAATGTCTCAAGAATTACCAATTTCGGACTTTTCGAGTTTCACATATCTCTTCAAACTTGTGAAATGGAAAATCTGAAAAATTTTCCAAGACAGTAACCCAAAAATCTCGATGAGAAAAACGTCTGAATAACGTCGAAACAAGAAAGCCACGAAGCGATCATTCGCGAGAGTGATAACGTTCTTACGGATAAGCATTGTAAATTGGCGGTGCTTATCGGGGAGCCGGGAGCTGCGGCGCCTCGGTCATCCCCGCCCCCCGTGAAAAGAAAGAAAGTGCAGAGAGATAATTTCGATGGGGCGCGCGCTCCCGCGAATGCCGAAATGAGACCCGCAGCCGAAAAAGCGAATCGATAGGCGCATAGCGCATCCACACATGCCGCTACGTGCGGGGTACGTACGTGTGTTGTTCGCGAAGCTACAGTACGTGACTATAGATTACACGCTGTACACTTCACAGGCCTGGCCTGAATTTAAGGATGCTCTCGACCCTTCAGAACGTTTTTTTGAGTGTCTACCATTTATTAACTTCGAAGCTCAGTTCTGTACACTTTGAGTACCATGTCGGATAAATGAAACTGGAAAAATCTTCCATCTGTGAAAAAGTAGGTTCCTATAGGAACCATAACATTGTTATGGATATCATTTTATTGATGTCTGAACACACTGTCCGAAATTTGGAGAATTCCGTATGACGTTCGAAAACATTGGGTGTTTCTCGTAGCTTCGAATGACTCCGGAAATTGAAAAAAATGATGTCAAATTCTAGTAAGATGTACATGTTGGATCATTGTTAGGAAATATCATTTCAATGATTGTTTACCTTTATTCGAAATGGTATCAGGAAATAGGATGAATTTATTTTTTCATACACATTTTCAGATATTGAAAATTTTTTTTTTCAACTCCAAGCTTTTCTACGAATTTAAAAAACATCGAAGAATGAGGACTTCACTGAAAATTGTTAGAAATTACATTAATTTGAGATGTATCCATACGTTCAAGTCGAGACAGAAAAAAAATCATCCCTAAGCTTTTAAAAAAATTTTTTAAGAACAAATTTTTCGGTGTAGACAATTCAGACTTGATTCTAGATCCATTACAACACTATCTAAAAAGACTGTATTTTTATTCGTTACTTATCATGAACTCGCTTTTTTGGACTTTTAATTTTTACCTGATTGTACGTACGATTATTCCTAAACGAGAAGAAGAGGGAAGACAATTTTTTCACCCTCGGAATCCGGTGCTTTTTCGCCACTGCATATAAATAATTCCATCGCGCGGTCTTTTAATCCTTGGACAATATTGCCGAGATAGCGGCAGTTTACAGGTGATTTATCGGGGCTCCTTTTTTGTCGGGGGTGGCTTTTTTCGAGAGTCGCTTTAGTGTAGACAATAACACGTGGCTCCGTAAGCGAGGTTCGCGTGCACGTGGCCGTTTCGGCCTTGGTCCGTTGGCTGCCAAAGATACGTAAAGCCGTAATACGCACGCAGGGATAACCTTGTTGATTTGGCGAAAGCCAAGAAACCACGTGCTCGCGAGAGAATTGTAACAACAGATTTCAGGGCGGGACAGAACATGTTTTGTCATTCAATCAAGTGCTCGATTTTCCAAGATTCCCAAAACATGAGATGTTTGATTTTTCGAAAATGCCACACGTCTGAATTAATCATGCAATTGATGGTGACAATGTGCGTATGATTTACAAAAATTTGCAACGATGACTAGAAGCATTACCAGAATTTAATTTTTTCTGGCTCCGAGTCATCATTCGAAATTTTTGATTTCGTGTCTCTGATTCTGCGTTAATTGATTCTTAGATATTTGCAATATTGAATCGTTTTGACATTAAGAGGATTTCCAAAATTTTTCAATGAATAGCATAACATGAAGAAGAAACAAAAAATAATCTTTTGAAAATATATAAAGTCTTCAGACTTCGCTAAAATTTCTAGGACCGTCCCAGATAAGTGAAAAATAGTGGTTAGTTTCCAAAGTATGACTGAAAAATCTCACATAATTTGTGTATGGCCATTTATACCGAACAAATGATTCCAAAATTCGTGGACCTTCCCATCCACAGCAAGAAATAGAAGCGTTCGAAACATTTTCGTCCGGCATAAACAAGCCAAATCCAGGCCATCGTTTAAAGGGTAAAAAAGCGCGGCCCTTTTTTCCCTTCTTGCAAGGAAGGGTACGTACGCGAGCCGCTGCGACAATTTGCCGCATAACGATGCCTTCTCCGTTCTTCCGTAATTGAATCTAAATATTGAAGCTCTCGCTGGCTTTGGCGCCGGCTTTCTTGACTCTTCTTCTTTTCCTCTTTGGCCAACCTCCGCCCGTTCCAAAGCCCCGAAAAACTTTCGAGACACGACGCCTCGCCCGTTGCCGCGGAATATCGTTTAAAACCACGGACCGAAATTACGGTACGTCTCGCGCAACTTTTATCGCCCCTTGTCCCGGCCATTCCACGGCCTTTTTTCGCCCATTTTCGAGTAACCCGGCGAAAATGGTAGAAACCCGGGAGGAAAAAATCGCGATGGTAAATATAAGGGCTTTTCGCAGCGCGGATCCCAGAAAGCCATGAAAAACATTACGAGGACGTAAGCCGCCCCGGAAATGCGCTCTTCATCACGGGGACGACGGCGAAAAAGGGCAGAAGTAAAAAAAGCACCGGAGTCGAGGGGGAGGGGTTCGGGCGTGCAGCGGGAGAATTGCGTCAAGTTTGTTTGCATCGGAACTGTAGAGTGTTACAGGGCTTGTCGAGATTTTACAGTGACATGGCATTTTTATTGGTGGCTCGGTTGGTTTCATAGTAAATTGGATGCATTGAGAAAGAAACCGAGGAATCGTCGTACTATGTATGGGAAAAATTTATATATTGTAGGTGAGGGGCGATTCACTCTACGATAAATGGGAGTCATGGGAGTCGACTCCCACGTGACTCCTAATTCGGGAGTCATGATTCCCAAGTTGGGAGTCATTATTCCCAGCGATGTCGAACTTTAAAGTTGTCAAAACTTATTTATCTGGGATCTTTGGAATTCTCGAAAACTTAAAAGTTCTTGGACATTTTCGAAAATTTGGAAATTCCAACATTTTTGAAGCTCGCAAATAACTGAATCTTTTTATACTGCAGTACTTTGATTCCTCGAAAATTCACAGTTCCATAGAATTCTGAAATTTTGAAAGCTTTGAAAGTTCCAAAATTTTGAAAATTTTGAAATTTTACAACTTTGAAACTTCAACATCTTGTAATTTCAAGAATTTCGAAATTTCTTTGCTTCAAAACTTCAGAATACTCGAAAGTATGCGGAATTCCCAGAACTTCAAAAATGTCGACACTTGATAACTTTTTATCTTTACAATTCTTAAAAACTTGCAAGTTCTTGGAAATTCTCGGAAACATAAGTATTCCGACATTTGAAAAACTTCTAAAATTCAGAAAATTCTGAGCTTCATAAC
>JAPYZK010001893.1:0-15834 GCA_030522785.1 Platygaster equestris | reverse complement strand
AGGTTCGGGGGTTCGAGGGCAGATGGGTCGTCGGCTGGATGGGTGGCTGGGCGGTGGGTGGTGGGTGGCTGGGTGGTGGGTGGGTGGGTGGGTGGCTGGGTGGTGGGTGGTGGGTGGCTGGGTGGTGGGTGGTGGGTGGTGGGTGGCTGGGTGGTGGGTGGCTGGGTGGGTGGTGGGTGGTGGACGAGGAGTGGGGGGTCCTCTAGGGTAACCTTGTAACGCTACTGAACCCTCGTAGGTCTGAACCTTATATGGCCCATTTAAGATTTCTAAAAATTCTTATAAGTTCAACATTTCTTATATGACACCTGATGATATCCATAAAAACCCTCGTATGTTCAAAATAATCTTATATGGTCGTCATGTAAGTTTTTCAAAATCTTATATGGAACCTTATATATGATTTTGGAGGTTTCATGAGACTTAAATCTTATACGATTTTGAAAATTTTCTAAGGTCCCATGTAAGATTTCGAAAAACTTATGGCGACCATATGAGATTCCTTTAAAAAAATAAGGTTCTATATAAATTTGATAAGGCGTTATATAAGTATAGTGAACTTATAAGGATTTTCAGGAATCTTATAAGGGCCATATAAGGTTTAGAATTACGAGGATAATTTAGAAAAGTTTATTGGAAGCATCGGAAGCTGCAAAAAATTTGTCAAATTCTGTACTGTTTCCAAATTTAAAAATATTACAGATATGGAGATTTTTTACGACTCTAAAAACTTTAAAAATTGTGAGAAACATAGAATGTTCTAAAACTCAAAAACTTCCAAAATTCGCAAATTTCTAAAAATTCAAGAAGCATCAAAATTCGTGTAAGAATATGCAAATGCATATATGCAACATTATAGTATATTATGTTCCAAAGGGCAAAAAGTGTTATTGGACGAATGCGAGTTTATATTCCGAGGCTAAGCCGAGGAATATAATCGTATGCGTCTAAAATAATTTTTTGCCCTTTGGGACATACGATAATTTATACACCTAGGGCAATAATAAGGTTTTCACGGGCCCGAGCAGGCCAATAAAACCGTTCATTGCACTGAGGCGTAAAAAAATTGATACTATGAAAAAAATTGATACGACCGAAAATCCGGCGCGAAAATTTGAATTTCCTTATACCGGGTACACAAAGTAATACCAGATTGTCATGAATCACCACTGCTGCTGATTGCGTTGCACTACGTTGTCTACCCGGTACAAAGAAATTTAAATATTCGCGCCCGATTTTCGGCCGCCATCTTAACCACGTTACAACCGGGTTATAACGCGGTAAAAGAATTGGGATCAATCGAAAACCCTAATTATCACGAGTAGCCGATAAATTAAAATGATTCGATTGTCAAACCAGTTAACGATATAAATATTGTAATTTGAATTCCAGAATTTTGAAATTCTACATTTCATGTATTTCGGATCGATGTCAGGAATTTTTCGAAATCATGATTTTCACTAAACAGCCCTGACAGATCCGAAGGGACGTTCGCTTGCGTTCCCTTGCGTCCTTTTATAACACGAAAGGAACGCTTGTAAAAAGCAGAAAAATGAGTGTTTTCGAAGAAGTTACAGCTAAAATAGGTATTACTTCCCAACAATAGTGTACGATTTATTCATCAAAATGTTTTTTTCGTGCAATAGACACATTCAAACGTGCTAAAAATTTCTGAAACAATTGGGAAATTCAGCTAATACTGGGAATATTGCGCTTGCGCAGGAAGGACATACGTTAAATGCTGTGTCCAAGAGCGTAGTTAGTTGAAAATGTGAATGGGATGTTTTATGAGTACGCGCTATGATTTTTGTAATTCATGAATCCCTCATTTTTATTTGAAGGTTTTGAAAATTTGTCAAATTTGTTTATTTTCCGGAACATTTTTGAATTCCGAGATTTTAGAAAATTCGAAAATTTTGTTTTCTGAAGATTATAAAATATTTATTTTGTATCTGAAATCAATGAGTTTTTGGTTTTTGAATAGTCAAAATTTTCAGAATAATTTTTTGCTGGCAGTTGTGAGGTTAGGGAAACATATTTTGAAAATATTTATTCTCCAGGGAATTCAAAAAATCTGGTATTCTGGAATATTTGAATAATTCGAGTTTTTCAAGAACTTTAAGAATCTTTGTCTTCATGCAAAATTCGGAAAATGTTAAAGTTTTCCAAAAAACTTTGCAATTTGGAGTTTTCTGGAAAGAGTTTTTGAATCCGATAAGTTCTTATAAAGATTTGAAGGTCCTTAAAAATTTTTTGAACATTGCAGTTGTTTGTTAATCATAAATATTGTTGATGTTAGTATCTCTCAACATAATAATGTCACGTTCTGACAAAATTTAAGCTCTGTCAGAAGTGCCGGGGAAAATGTCTAACCCCTTTTGAAAATTGGATAATTAGAAAAATGTAAAAGAAAAAAAAGATACAAATTTCAAAGAAATTCGCCATTTTTTGATCAACATTGAGTGCTCTATCAGGGACTCGCGATAGTAACTGATGGTTTCATGTTGAAAAATCGATTATTACGAGGGAAAATATAAACGTGGTATCCGATAAAGATGAGCTTGAGATTTCCCGGAACTAAAAAATTGTGACACAATTTAGAAGAAAGTGCAAATCACGTAAAAAATTATAATGATGGGGAACGATCAACACTGTCACTAACACTAGACTTACCTCAATTAAATTCTAAAGTTCTGCGATAACTGGTAACTGGAGTGTTGAATTCCAAGGGCGCGGTCGCGGAAAGGTGCAATTGAACGAACGCGCACAAATTCGAATAATAAAAATTGAGTTTATTTCAGATAAGTAAACGATAATTCCAATAAGTACATACACTTGAGTAAAATTAAGTTTAGCGACGAAAATACGTATCGTAACGTATTAGAAAATAAGCAAATAATACAACCCGACGAGATAAAAAATACAAGTAGTCGCGACAAAAATCGAAGATAATAGTAATAATACAGAATTTAGGATAATACTGATCAGAGCGCCCAAAAAGCGCTGCCTTTTAAACTCTCAAAATGGTGGATACAAGAGGCGAGGGGTCCAGTTTTTCCCAGCAAAAATTTTTTTAAGATTCATCTAACAAAAATAATCCGTCAAATTTGGCAAGGCTTCTTTTTCTCTCCATTTTAAGTTATCCATTCGAAAATGAAACTCATGTTTCATTAGTTGTAATTTAAAGGCACGGATTTATGGAGGTGTTAACTTTTTCTAAGAGCTCTCACTTTTTTCTGTGCATGACTGAACGAACATCACCGAAAAATTGGCGATAGTGCAATTAACTTTGGCTGCAAAATTCAAGCTCGCTCGCGTGAACATAACTATTAGATTTTCGGGGGACACGAAATAATTCGTCTCTCAAGAAAAGTCGTAGTGCGAAAGAGTTTCGAAACTTCAAGTCGATGGAAAAACAGCAATTCCATTTACTTTATCAGTTTGGAAATGTGTGAAAAGATTCAGGCCTGAGAGCCATTATTTATGGTCAAGAGAATTGGTGATAATTCATAAATGAGCGACGAGTTTGTTTTAGAATGTACCTCATAAATTTACTGGTAATCAAATTGAGTAACTTTTCGAAAATTTGAGAAAGCAAAGACATGCAAAAATCGGCATGTCACAATCCTGAGTTTGCAGAATATTTTTGGAATATAAATTTTTCCGAAAAGTTCAAAACTTACAATGTTTCCAATTACTAGTTATTATTAAAAGTTCGTTAAATCTGTCTGGGAATTTAAAAAATGTCATTTCCTGAAAAATTGAGATATTTTCCGTATTGAAAAAATATCAGCAAATATTAATTTTCTTTAAAACTTCTAAGACAATTTATTACTCAGATTATTCGAAAATTTCAAGTTTTTCGAAAGATTGAGATAATCAAGTCTTTCGAGAAATTCAAAATTCAAAAATTCCGAGGTTTTTTTTTTTAATTTGGAGACTTCGAGTTCCTAGAATAATTCAAAACTATTGTCAAACTATTAGAGTGTTTAATAGAAAAATTCTAGATGTCTCAGAATATTTCAGAATGCCGAGTTTTGAAGAGATTTGAATATTCTACGTTTTTTAGACTTTCTCAAAATTCTAGTGTTCCTAAATAGCAACTAAACATTTCGAGTTGTTCCAAAATTGACGAATACTTGATCTTTCGGATAATTTTGGAATTGCAATTTTTCCGAAAAATAAAAAATGTTTATTTTAAGTTTCCTTATAAAATTCTGAATTTCCTGTCTTTCAAAAGATTTCAGATTGTGAGTTTTTAGAAAATTTTGGTAAATTTTAGTATTTCGTAAAATACTCATACTTTAGAACATCTGCAGTTTTTCGAAAATTTTCGAAATTCCGATATTTTTGGAAAATTTTGAAACTTCAAATATCTCGAATGATAGAAATTTGTTCTGTCTGTGAGAAAATTGACAAAATTTGCGTTTTTCGATGAATTGAGCGATTTTCATTAAATGGAATTTGGAGATATTTAAGTTTGTTCGAGAATTCGGAAGTTTCCTTAAGTTTTTTATTGAAATTCGAAATTATAGAAATTTTAAATAATTTGCAGAATCGTTAGATTCTGAGTTCATGACTCAAATTTTGATTTTACGGAAAAATTGTGATCTTCAATATTTATCGCAGAAAATTTTGAAAATTTTCCGATGATTCCAGTTTTTCGAAAAAATTCGAAATTCTGAGTTTTTCAACAAAACTTGAAAATTTGGAGTTTTTCAAAAGATGGAAAAAATGTAAGTTCTCTGGAAATTTTCGAACATTATTAGTATTTTGGAGCATTACATAATTCCGAACTTTCCGATAATTTGGAAATCGTAATTTATGCCGAAACGTTCTATATTTTTTTTTAATATTTTTAATTTTTAGAGAAAGAAACATTTCTTAAGTTCATCAGAATTTTTAAAAATTCGATTTTTCGGGATATTTGGAGTATGTCAAAAGAATCGATGATTTTCAGTTTTTTCAAAATTTTGAAATTTTGAATCTTTAAAAATCCGAAAATTCTGGGTATATTATCGAAATTTCAAAATCTTTTGCCCCCCCCCCCCCTCACCCCTTCTTTCCCCCGGGACTGAATTCTAGGCTACGACCCTGAATATACTCAAACTGAGTGCCAGTACACAATGTAAAAGCATATTACTTTAATGGTATAAACCATGATAAATATTCATACTACCTGGAACCAGTATATTAATAACAAATACAGAATGAATAAAACTTTTTCCAAATTATTTGGAGTGTTGCTGTAGTGTTCCTTTCGAGTGTCCTTCGGTGTTATAAAGGAACGCAGAGTAACGTTTCTTTGCGTTCCCTCGCGTTCCTTCTGATCCGTCAGGGAGTTGTTGGAACGTCAATTTTGGACGTTAGAAATTTATTATTTTTAGTTATTTCATCATTTGAAATTCCAGATTTTATGACGATTTCGAATATTGGATAAAAATTTGTATTTCAGATTGTTGTACGTCGAAACGTACTTTTCAAAATTAATAATTAAATTCTCCTCCATTTTGGCGACGGAGGACGGTTTCCTTCGCTGTTGCCACGCAGACTCCCCCCCCCCCCCCTCACGCTGTTGCCACGCGGATCCCCTCGGTGTTGACACGCAGACCCCCCCCCCCTGCCCGCCACGTTGTTGCCACGCACATCCCCTCGCTGTTGCTAGGCAGAACCCCCACCGTGCCACTCGCATCTCCCTCTGTCGCCACGCGCATCCCCCACACAGCTTCGCGCACCCCCGCCACTGCCTCGCGCAGCCCCCACCAATGCCGCGCGCTTCTCTTACCGTGAGTGGGGCATAGAAAGCGGTTTCCGAGCAGTGGAGCGGCAGTTTTAGTTTACCCGTCGGTGTAGCCCTCATAGGCTCCGGGTGTGGTAGGATCCCGTCGTGCAGCCCTTGTAGGCTCCGAGAGTTAGTATAGATCACCCGTCGGTGTAGCCCTGGTAGGCTCCAGGTGCTTTTAGGGGTGATTCCCGTCGTGCAGCCCTTATAGACTCCGGGAGTGGCGAACAACAGCAACCTGTCAGTGAAGCCCTCATAGGCTCCAGGTGTATTAGGATAGACTCCCGTCGTGCAGCCCTCATTGGCTCCGGGAGGAAGAGAAAAAGCCGGAACCCGTCGGCGTAGCTCTCATAGGCTCCGGGTATTTCAGGCCAGGAACCCGTCGCGTAGCCCTTATAGCCCTTATAGACCAGCTTTAGACCCCTAACCTAACCGGTACGGCTTCGACCTCCACGAGGACGCCTTACGTCCACGGAAATTGAGCCCGCTGGCTCGGGGAGCCCGGGCTTTCGCCATCGATGCCGGAAACGGCACCGACACCACGTACACGTTATACTCTGTCCGGGAAGAGCAACCCCAACCAGGGGATTGTAATAACCACCTGAGGCCATTTCATTTGTGAAAAAATAAACACGTTCCTGTTCAGAAGGAACAACAGTCTTTCAATCGACTAAGCTCTGTCCAATTGTTGTCGACGTATAACAAAATTGCATGTCTTCAAAAACTGGTCATTTTCAAACATCAATTAAATATTCAATTTAAAATTTTTTCTATTTATAAAATTAGGAAATTTGCACTTATTAATATCAAAATTCCAAAGTGTCTGAGTTTTAAATGTTTAACAAAATATGTATAAGAAGAGATATGAATATATCGATGTTATTCATTATTTTAAAACTGGAAAATTTGGAAATGTTGATAATGATTACAACAAAATTCAAAAGTCTTGAAATTATTTAATCTTTTTCAAATATTATGATTCCATCTTTTGCTTCATAAATTCGAATTCACAAACTCTTGTGACAGAACGCTAATTATAATTTAAGTTCATTGGAATTAGACCAATAAGATTAACTTAAGTTCGCACGTTCCACAAAGAAGCGATACATTCAAAAGTATAGAACTTTGATACTATCAATGTTCGATACATTTGACGGCTCCTTTATTATGACAATTCAGTTGTGTCTAAGCATTGGATTTAGAAATAAATATCTAGATGAATAAGTACAAAGGAGGTCATGATAATTTAGATGAATGGGAAATAACCCCCTTTCATGACTTTCAGAATTCAACACCTTTGTTATCAGGAACTAAGTTAGCTCAACAACACATAACCTATAAGTGATTTCAGATTTATCACGAACTATGAATTATTCCATCTTAGAGCTTAATGGATAGTTTTTAACTAAGAAAAATTACCTAAAGGACGAGTTATGAATATTCCTTCAGAACAAACCTCAAAATAAGACTCAATAATAAGAGTAATCTCGTTCGCAGTAATAACATTTATATGTACACGTTCAAACTTTCTAGCCGGACGACTCAGTCACAGTAGGCTGAAACACCTCGTTCGAGACTGCTCGAGACTGCAGGCTCAAGTTAAAAGAAGCTATCTGAATGACAGTCACCTCCAAAACCCAATTAATCGAATACGATCAGGATCGCGCTCTCGAATAGCGCTGAAATAAGATTATATCAAGTTAATTATTCGGACTTTAACTTTAGAGAGTAAGTTAACTATACAAATTATATATAAGTCTCCATACAAAAATAGAGGTAATGTTTTCCTGTTATATCGAACAAGTCAGGCGCGAGTTAGAAGCCTTTTGCTTGCATGCATGGCATCCTTTTGTCAGGTAACTTTACGCGACCAATTAGAATAAGTCCAGATTAAGCCTAATATTGTCATTGGTCAACCAACGGAAGTGGTACCCAATTTTTCACTGTTGCGGCCAAATGCGCGGGAAAAGACCAGGCTGCCCAGAAAATAAACGACAAGCCCAGCGAGCCACTGACACATCGATAATCGTGTCGATGTGCCCCCCCCCCCCTCCCCTCTACTGTTCCGAACTCTGCGCGTAAGCGTCCCATTCCATTTCCTTGCCGCTGCTTGACTCTAAACTTCTAAGGTTCGGGCGATCCCGAGCGCGGGTAAATGATCCTTTTGTTTGTAGTCTCAGTACATTTCATACATACAATTTTTTTCGTATCGAATTTTGAAATAATAATGTCTTGTAGTTCTAGCTGCAGTCGAAACTACCCTGAAAGCACACGTTCATGCGAATTTCGTGCGAATCTGTGACCGAATTTCGCACACAATTCGCACGAGTTTCGCACAATGCTAAAAATCTGTCAGAAATTTAAAAAAAATTTGCACAAAAGTCGCAAGAATTTTGCAAGAATCCTGATTTGAATATTCCCTGCTAATATTTGGACATACCAATGTGCGAATTTAATGCGAATTTCATGCGAAATGTACACAAAGCGTGCTTCCAGGGTAGTATGTATATAGAAAACATGCTATGTTATTTACTCCATAGATAGTAATTAATGCATTATTATGACTTTTTTCCTGTTATTACTACTAACTATAAGAGTAATAATTAAGTAGGTATTTCACTATACTTGAGATGACATGAATGGATAGTTGTGTTTTTGGTTTTTTGACTCGGGTTAATATGGAGTAACTGTATCTCAAAGGCTATGATTAAGAGTTAACTGTATTTTTAGATTTCGTAAACGGAAGTTTACTGTATTTAGGAAGGCTTATTTTGAGGGTTTTGTTTTCAGGGAAGTTACAATTTTTCATAAGGTGTCTGTTTTTATGGAGTTTATATTTTTTATAGAGGACTTCATTCGATAGTTGACTGTACATGAGAAGTCAATTTGTTCAAAGCTTAGTGTGTACTGAACCGACATGATTCGAGAGACGAGTGTACTGAATAAACTTGATTGGAGAGTTATTCATCGTATGGAAGGACTTGACTCGAGAGTTTACGGCAATTGACGGACTCAATTAGAGAGTTTAATGTATCAAAAGGACTCGCTCGATCGAAGAGTTAATTATATTTTTAACGTTTACTGCATATTTTATTCAATCTTCACCGGATTTGATCCGAGAGTTGACTGAATGATAAAGACATAATCAACTTTATCGTTTAGTTCACTATATTTGGCAGACTTGACTCGTAGGTTACATGTATTGTACGGACATGATTTGATACTTGACTGTATTTATAGGACTCAATTCGGAAGCTCACAGGATTAAATGGATTCAAATTGAGCCAATCAATAATCTATTAATGTAATGAGATAATTTAATCTAAGGGCATGCTCTCAGAAAATCTGTATCCAAATTTTAATACCAATACATTCGGAGAGAAATTTAAATTTTCCGTCTACACCTGCAGTGTCAACTGACTTTCGGGCAATCATAGTTTTCACGGTTTGATATACTTTCTCTTACATCTGCCATGCCTAGACGACTGAAACTGGGGATTGGGGAATGCCTAATTGTTTGTTATGAAAAAGTGGAAATTCAATGTTCATTTTTGGAGAATTTTCAGTCTTCCGTCGACTTCCATAGACGTTAAGTCGACATTAAACGGTTCCCAAAAAAAATCGTTATCGAGTATAGTTTCATATTTTCCGGCAAAACAATATCGAAAAGTGATATGAGTGACCTGAGTGACTACCATTGCACGGAAAGCACCGGTCCGCGGAAGCGACAAAAAATACCTCATTCTCAAGAGGAATAGCTTCAAAAAGTCGGAGTTGACGTATATATTCGCAAAAGTGATAACCCGATGAAGTTCCGTTGCACTATTTGCAATGACGAGTACTTAGCAAACGATGTTACACGCGTAAAGAGCCATGTTTCGTCTAAGGGGCATCGAAAAAAATATTCGGAGCTTTTGGTACGTCAAATACCATAAAATCTCGATTTTAATCATTTGCAACATGAAAAAAAATTTTCTAGCATACTGTACAGCCAAATAACCCAGCCGTATTTTTTTATTCGAAAAAAGAAATTGTTTTGTTGAGTCAAAATTTATTGGAATTTTGATATTCCAAAAATCGTATACATTTTTCAAGTTTATGAACTTAAAAACTCAAAAAAGTGTCCAAAAATTTTGAAATTTTTTTCCAAATTTACCAACATTTTCGAACGTTACAAAATACAAAAGCTCTCTAAATTTCTCAACATTTCAACATTCTCCAAAAACTTTTGGAACTTGAAAATTTGACACTTTCCCAAAATTTCCGGAATTCTCAAGAATTTTGAAAATTCACAAAAAATTTCAGGATCCACAAAAATGTTTGAAATTTCCGAATATTTAAAAATTTCTGCGAATTTTCGAAATTACCAATAATTATTGCAGTTTAGAGAAATTTTTCAAAATATCCTGAAATTTTTAAATTTTCCGAAAATTTTTATTACTAAAATATTCAATTTTAGAATGTTTCCCGACATTTCCAAATAAGTGAAGAAATTGAAAACCTTCAGAAAATTTCCAAAATTTGCAGGAATGTTCAAAATTTCCCAATATTTTTGAAATATTCGGTATTTTCAGAATTTTTAAACTTCGGAAATATTTATCATTTTACACCAATTTCCTACATTCCCAGGCATGTTCAAAATCTCCAAACATTTAAAAATTTCTCAAATTTTTCTAAATTCCCGAAAATAATCAAAATTTGTAGACTTTTTCAAATTTTGCTAGAATTTGATAAGTCTCTAAAAATTTTTCAAGCAGCTACAGAATTCTTGGAATTTCCAATAATTACCGAAATTTTGTGAGGGATTTCTAAATTTCCAAAAATTAACGAAATTCCTGAAAGTTTTCCGGATTTCCTAAAATTTTCGAATTTCCTAAAAATTTCTAGACTGTTCAAAAATTTCTAGAAGTCCCAAGAATGTCGGAAATTTCTCAATATTATCACAATGTTCCAAGTTTTCAGAAAATTTTAAATTTTTGCGATTTTTTATAATTTGCGAAAATTTTCTACTTTCTTCAAAATGACTGAAATTCCTGAATAATCTAAGATTTCTAAAGATTTTTCAACTCTCCGAAAATTAGTATTCAATTAGTATTTAATTCTTTTAAAATTTCCCAAAATATTAATGACCTCATGTGACTCGTAATGTACTCGGAATTTTGAATGAGTATGTACATTTATACAGGACCCGCGTGGGGACGATGCGCCTCGCTCTGCAGATTCACAGAATGCGCTGCAACGAGGTCGATTTACTGCAGAACGCAACTGCAAAATGGGATGAATTAGAGAATCATAGGCTTAACATGCCATTATTCAGGTCATGGTTGCGTGCCGAACAAAATAATCAGTTCGCGAGGTACTGTGTCGCTTGCAATGAACAATTATCATGTATTTCCGGAAAAAATAGCCACATGCGACAAAGTTTGACTGAAAAACCTCTGGGAAACTATCTTAAAAAGGTAATGGAGATTTTTTCAGAGCAACGTGCGCTTCAAATTGAAGGAAAAGAGGACTCTTTTGAATTGCGAAAAAGACAATTAGAATGTGATTTCGCGCAAAAAGTAGCTTCAGTTAACGTCAGTTTCCGATCGGATTCGAAGAAATTGGAATTTTGTCACTAAAAAGCTCGAAAATTCCCTGACGAATTAAGGAAAATAAAATGTGGTGCAACAAAAACCAGGCATTTAGCTCGAAAAGTCATTGCTCCAGTTCATAAAAATAGATTAGCTGAAATTTTACAAGAAAATCCGTTTTCAGTTAATTTAGATGAAACTTCAGGAAAAGTTGCCTGGAGTAAATACATGACCTTCCTAGTAAGATACGTGGATCCAGAGTCTTTTGAGGATAAATTCGAATTGCCTACATTAATTTTATTGGATCCAACGTAATTGACAGGGAGAGATCTTTTCGAACCTTCAAAAGAGTCCTCGATCAATTCCATATTCCAATAATTGATGTTAAGGCTATCGCGATCGAAAATGCCAGCGTTATGGATGGTATTAGAAATTCTTTTGAAGTCAAATTTAAAAAGTACAATCCCAATCTGATAACTATTACGTGCATTTGCCATAAAATCGCATCAATTGCAAAGGATGCATTCCAAGTTTTTCAGATCAAGATTAATAATTTTTTACAAGATCCAGTTTCCTTCGTTTGCGTCTCCTCTTTTGTGTCTACATTTGAAAAAATTTGCGAAAGAGAATTAGGTACAGCGATTTCATTACAAAGATACTGTGTGACACGATGGCTCGGTCGTTATGAATGTACTGTCAAAATATTGACGTGTTAAGAATGCTTGAAGCTGTTAATGGGCGAAATCGAGCCTGATAACCGCAAAAATTAGACTTTCGCTGATTTGAAAGGGTTGAAAAGTTCAGAAATGTATGTCACGTTGTTGTTTTTGAGGGATGTTTTGAAAATTTTCAAAGATTTGACGACATTTTTTGAAGCGAAACTTTTTCGGACTCACTTGCTAAGCCAAAAATCGTTCTCGTTTTTGTAAGAAGTTAGCAAAAAATTTTCAAATCCTTTTGTCGTGAAATCTTTGGGAATCGATTGGAACTTTTTGGCTACGATAAATTTTGAAGCGAAAAGCAATCATTCGGAACTCGAGCGCATAAATATGGGAGATGTATGCGAAACTGAGTTAGAAAGTATGCCCTCAGAAATTGTAAAAAAAGTTAAAGAGAATCGCACCGAATTTATGATAAAGGCAGCAAAAGAGATTGTCGGAACGTTGTTCATATGTGACGAATTTTGCAGGAAGCTAGAAATTGTCGAACCGGACAACGCCTTAGACGAATGTAATCGCTAGGAATCAGTAAAAAGTCTCATTTATGTCGCGAAAAAATGGGATCTATGTGCTAATTCGAAAAGTTTAAAAGCCAAATGGAGAAAGCTTCCATCAGAAAAGGTGTTAGCCGATATTTTATTGTCAAATTTGAATGATGAAGGGGGGTTTCGGTGAGTTCTGGAGAACTGTTATGAAATCGCGTAAGGAAGACGGTTCTCCAAAATATCCAAGTTTGACAGTACTGATGAGTGCAGTTTTAACGCTGCCCCACAGCAACGCCAATGCTGAGAAAATTTTCTCAGTCTTATCGCGAATAGTAACAGATTTAAGAACTCATTTGGCAGATGAGAAAATCAATGCACTTTGTTGAATTCAGTCTGGAGTAATTTTGAGTGGTAGTGTTTGCAGCAAAATTGATGGCAACCATTTGTTCCTAATGCAATCAGAAAATTTGTATGCGCCTAAGTATTTATCTCCAAAAGAACGTAAAATAGCTAAAAAAATAGGATTCTAAATTTTCATCGACATATGTGTGAAAATATATACAAAGTGTTACGTTCATGAAACCTAAAAAAAAAGTGAACTCCTACTTGAAGCTCTCGAAATATAGTCACATTACTCCTTATTGACCCGTCAAAAAACCAAAAACGTAACTTTATATTCATGTCATTCAAATATAATTATTCAGAAATTTGATACGAAAAAAATCGTTCGCGTGAAATATACTGAGACTCAAAAAAAAAGGATCATGAGCAAGGTCTCATCCACCCGCGCTCGGGCTCGCCCGAACCTTAGAAGTTTAGAGACAAGCAGCGGCAGGGAGACGGAAGATGACGTTTACGCGGCGGAGAGTTCGGAACAGTGGGGAAGGGGGGGGGGGAGAGGGGCACATCGACACGAACATCGATGTGTCAGTGGGCTCACTAGGCTTGTCGTTTTTTTTCTGGACAGCCTGGAAAAGACCCATATAAATGGACCACAATCCTAGGCTCTCTCAGAGTCAGACCTTCTCTGTTCCCAACTAACTGTGCAGCTCCCTGGAAATAGAGGTGGGATTCTTCACTGAATGTGCAGCTCCCGAATAAATCCCGGGTCTAGTTCTCACTGAGTGTGTAGCTTTAGAGAATTCAAATTGAGGCTAAGATATTTCTCAACTGAGTGTGTAGCTCCTGAGAAGTATCCATCACGAGAACGTATCAGCAGTCGTAGCAAAACGTTGTAAGGTAGAATATCCATCATCTATTTTAACATTATAGTGAACCGGGAATTATTTCAAGAAGCCATTAAAAGGGCTAAGGAATTTGGTTCAGAAAGAAGAAGTAGAGAGGAAGATTTTAGAGCAAAGGAACGAGGGGCACTTTGGGTTTTGTTTAGAAGGCTAGAAAATCAATTGAGAGATTCAAAGTATATAATGTTCCAAAAGGCAAAAAGTTTTATTGGACGAATGCGAGTTTATATTCCGAGGCGAAGCCGAGGAATATAATCTTATGAGCCCAAAATAACTTTTTGCCCTTTGAAACATACGATACTTTATACACCGAAGGCAATAAAAAGGTTTTTCGGGCCCGAGCAGGCCAATAAAGGACCGTTTATTTCACTGAGGTGTATAGAATAAATTAGAGTACCAGGGCGACGACAATTTGCATCGTTTAATTTATACTCACGCAACTCAAACTTATGTGATAAGACTTCGAGCCTTTCCTCAAACTAAAGATTGTTCAGTCCAAACGGAAAAAAGCTTTTCTTGCCAAACACGCTCTAGATCAGTGTCGACATCTAGCCTGAGTTCTGACTTTTGTAAAACTAGAAATTATCGAGTCAAACGAAGAAAGCGGGCGGATCTAAAGTCAAAATTAACGCAATTAAGTTCAAGTTCACATTCAAGTTCAGAGTCGAGTTCAGAATCGAGTTCAAATTTACAATCGGATCCATCATCACATTAAAAATCACAGAAAAAAACCAGATCACAGTCGTTGAGTTCTAGTTCAGATTCGGGGGAAGAATCTAACATTAAGTGGACAAGAATAAGATGATTTAGCTCGTAAAAAGTGTACCAATTTGAAGTTTGGTTGAATAAAAGCCATTTTGGACTGAAGATTAATCTGTTGTGTGGATCATTCACCAATCCTCCCTCTTACATCGTCCGAAAATGAAGAGAGGGAAAATTAGGGCACCTGAAAGGTTATTTTTCCGGATTGTCCTTTCTGTGCCGAATCCGCCCGGCACACTCTAAAATTGAAAAATGTAGAAAAAATGAATTTTTCGATCTATCGAATAATAATTTTGACAATGAAAAATTAAGATTTCAGAAAATTCTTGAAATACAAAAATCAAGAAATTTGAATATGTGTTGGTCGGCAATGGTTGACGATCACTGATACTCGCGCACTGTAGCCGCTCCTGAAGACTGCGGTGCCAACATAATTTATATTCGGGACCCCAAATTGAGGAAAGAATGAACCACCCCAGTGTAGAAGTAATGCATACAATGACATATACTGGGGTGCATCGATTCTTTCCTTAATTTCGGGTCCCAAATTTAATTTATGTTGGCACCGCTGTCTGCAATAGTGGCGACAGTGCGTTAATACCAGTGATCGTCAACCTACATGTTCCAATTTCTCAATTTTTGATTGCAGGAATTTAACAAAATCATAATAATTTACTATTGAAACCATTATTAGATACGTCGAAAATTAATTATTCCCGCGTTTGACAATTTCAGAGTTTGTTAATTCATATTGATGAACCGAAATATGTAATATTCGAGAATTTGTGTATGTGTAATTATTTGACACCTCCGAATTTGTTGATAATATAATACAAAAATAACATGGCAACAATTAACGGGTAGTACTAAATTATGTTTTCATATAAAAATCTCGGAATTTGAATAATTCATTCACTTCGGAATTCCATAATTTATGAATTTCAAATGATATTTGCAGTTTTAACATTTGAAAAATATTAAAGTCGTAATTCTCTCCATTTGAAATTCATAACTGTTCGAATCACGAGTTGCCAATCAAAATTCATGGATTTTGGAATTCCAGAAGTTTTTCGAGGTCACGCAAATTTGTCTATTTTAAAATGATGATGACATGTTCAAGTATAGTTTAAAATTCTGGCATCGATCAAGTCTTTTGAAATATTGTTTAATCAAATTTTTTAGAACCAAATTTTGATTACCCCATACCTCACCTAGTGAGGTTTCTGGGTCCCTTCCCTCTTTTCTTACCCTGCCATGGAACCCCTACCT
>JAPYZK010001892.1:0-15837 GCA_030522785.1 Platygaster equestris | reverse complement strand
ATTTTCTGATCTATTACATTTGTGTAATTAAACACTTTTTCACATTATTCAATTCAAATTTCGGGGCACTGCAAAGGGAAGAGACTACAGCGCCGCCTAGCACGTTGAAAACGGTACGCGAACTAAAGTTTAGGCTGTTTCAAGGGAGTTCCTGCACCCTGGGACTACTGCGGACAACTGCGGACGACACTGTTTGTTGCTGCTTGTTTTCATTTCTCGCGAGTGCAACAACAAACATTTACATTCGCGTAGTGTAGAAAACCTCAAAAAACCCATGGCAGAATCAAGTTTCCACGAAATTTGGCTACCAGAAACGGCCAGAAATGCCGGGTCCGATGCAACTGACATGACGACCGACGACGACGAGGGAGAACCATCAAACCAGGATGCCCCGACAGAATCATTACCCTGGGCGAGTAAATTGCCCGAAAAATCACGAGAAGGCTACATAAAAAGATACAGACATTTCAGTGAATGGAAAAAATGCAGAAACATTGACTCATTGGAAGAAACAGTGCTGGAATATTTAAAAGAAGTGTCCGAGAAATCAAGGCCTTCGACAGTTAAACATGTTTATTCTCTGCTGAGAACTATCATAAAAGCAAATGAAAATTTCGATATTATCGCTTATCCGGAAGTGGCTGCTTTCGTGAAAAACGTATACGAAGGTTACAAAGAATCAGTGCGAAGAATGAAATATTTTTGTCATCAAGATGTTGACAGATTTATCGAGGAAGCTCCAGATCTTGAGTATTTGGCCTGTAAGGTATGACAGTATATTATTTTTGTTGATTTTTTTCTATTTTAATTATTAACGAGAGTATTGGCAACAATGATATTGATATTATCAATTAATAACAACAATTACAACTTTATTCACAATTGACAATTTTGGTTGTTTTGATTGAGCCAATCAGAGATAGGTTCATATGGCACAAAATTTGCAATTGCTGAATGTGATTGGTCGGGGACTTCGACGGAAAGATTAAATGATTCTCTCGAGTTTCTTTAAAAGCTGATTTATTGCCAGAAAATACATAATCTAATATTCATTTTGTGATAATTACCAAATGCAATTAAAATTACACTCATCTCTGTTTCCAGGTGATAATAATTTTTGGAGTCGTCGGCGACTGCAGAAAAGACGACTATATGAGAATCCGGGCAAGCGACGTCGTAAGCCATGGTTCCGTAATTCTCATCAAAGTCCCGGACTCGAAAAACCAAATCATCCGATCCTTCACCATTGAGGGCAAATTCCGCGACATCGTCGAGAAGTACAAATCCCTCAGACCGATACGTGTGACCTCGGACCGATTTTTCATGAGGTACCAACAAGGAAGATGCGTGAACCAAGTCATCGGCGGGTCGAAATTCGTCACCACTCCGAAAGTCATGGCCAAATTCCTGAACCTGCCGGATCTCGATTTGTACATCCTCGGCAGTTTTCACTTGGCGAATTTCCGAGTCAGAAAAGTGGAGAAATCGAATGCCGAGGAAGATCCCAACGAGGAGGATGACGAAGAAATGGATTTGGGGGAAGAGACTGTGGCGAATTCGGAAATGTCGGGTTCGGCGAAAAAAGGCGACGAGGACAAGAAGCATAAGTACTGGTTTCAGTACATGCGGTTGTCGAAGTGGATGAAGTCGAGGAAATTGGAGCCTCAGGAGATTACAGGGGAGATTATGATTGAGTATTTCAAGGAGCTGCTGAGGAAGAAGAAAAAACCGGCGAGTCTTATGGTGGATTATTATATGCTGAAGAGTTACTTGAAGGACAGTTTTGGGATTGATATTAAGGAGTTCGAGGTGCTGATAGAGTTTGTGAAGAAGATGTCGGAGGGGCATGAGGGGGAGCTGAGGGACTCGAAATCTTTTACCGTAGAAGAAATTAGGAGGTTTTTGATCGAGGCTCCGGATGAGCGATATTTGGGGATGAAGGTGAATTTTGTGGGAGAGATTCAGCTTGGTTTAATATAAATTTAATCAACGATGAAGAAAAAGCCAAGAATTTTAAATTTAGTTATTTCAAGATTTGATGTCAAATTCAAGAATTTTGAACTTCTGTTGAGAATGGATGTATTAGAAAATTGATAAATTCGATGATTTAGATATTTCATTGCGAAATTGGAAAATTGAACATTTTCACAGTTGTAATTTTAAAATGCATGGATCATAAATCAAAAATTTGATTTCGTTTTAATTTGTTAAATGAAATGTAAAATCCAATAATTTTGTTTTACATCTTCGCAGGTCGCCTTAATTTTCAGCATCGCAGGAATCTACATGATAAAAGATCTGAAAAATATGGCGATCGAGAACGTCCAAATTCAAGGTCAAATAATAGTAGTCAAGGTTCAAAGGATTCACCACAAGCCTCCGCGAACCTACACGTTTGAAGGGGAATATTTTAACATAATCCAAAAGTACATGGACATGAGACCCAAAGAAGTCAATCGGTTTTTCTTGAATTTCCGGAACTGCAAATGCACCTCGAAGCCGGCGGGAGCAAACCAATTCACAGCCTGGATCAGAGATATAGCGAAATATTTGAAATTGCCGGATATCGATGGTTTCAATGGTATTTGTTATCGCCGGTGTTCGGAAGTGATGCTCGGAGAGTCAAGAATGAAGCAACTCACCAGACGCCACATAAGTTGGTATCGATCAGAACAAGAAACATTGGAAATTCCAGAAAAAAAGGTGAACATCGCTGAAAGAACGAAAATCAAAGAGTCTTCGTCTTATCTTCCAAGCGTGTCTTTTCCATTTCATGAACTTATATTCAAAAACTATCGAAAAAATAAACCTGATGAGTCATAATTGATGAGCTTGAAAGAAAGTTTTTTCTATTTTATTTATGCATTCGGACAAAGTTGTATTGAATTTTTCAGCAAGCCTGGTGAATTTAGAAAATATGTTTTTTGTACTGTACTTATATTGATTTCTTGAGTGAATAAATGTTGGAATTTAAAAACAGTTGTTTCTGACATTTTTTGATATTTTTAGACTTGTTGAATTTCAATTTTGAGCTTTTACATGTTTTTGAAAGATTCAAAGTTCTAAAAAGTATCGCATTGGGATAGTTTTGTATAATTATAAAAACAATCGGCAAACTTCAGGCCCTTACACTTGATGTGAAAACATCTATTCTTCAAGCTCTCTGCAGTCAGGTAGGTGGCCAATTTCCTATAACTTCACAATTTTTTCCGTTTACGCGAACACAGATACAATCACAAAAAATCACACATTTGATCGTAAAAATCAGCTTCTAATTTTGAGTTTCAAATTTTCGACAATTTTCGGAATTTCGAAAAATATCTTTGAAACTTACACATTCCTGTTACAAAATCAAGAAATGGCCAAATTTTTACGATCCTTCTACAAAATCTCAGGTTACCGAAAGAAAAAATGCGAAATTCTGATAAAAACCAATTATATCCATACAATTTGAACGATCCAAATCAACTCGAGTTGTTCAACATAAAGTACACTGTAAATGCAATGACAATAAAAAAAATTAAAAAACGCATTTACGTACATTTATGACGCTTCTCAACAGACAATTCAATTTTCCAAACTCGTTTCATCCATTACAATGCCAAATAAATACTAGAGGAACAAATTTCAGGTAATGACAATCGAAAATAAAAACATGACCATTTAGGAAATTGAAAAATTTTCCATCCATTAGACAAAAAAAATGTTCAGTCGCAAATATTTTTATAAATAATTCCCGATTATATTCAAGCTTTTTCCATTCTTTCGATGACTTTTTTGTATTGTTCCTCCAACTCACGATATTCTTTCTCCAGAGTTTGCATTCGTTGCTCCAAAGCTGGAAGAGCGACGCCGACACTTACCTTGTCCATGCTTTTCAAGGCGTTTTCCAATTTTTTCTGTTCGTTCTGCTCGCGTTTGTAGGGAATGTTCAGCCTTTTTTTTACATTCAACCTGTAGTCACGGTACTCCTCTTCGTTCGACAAATTCGTTGCTGCCAAACGCAAAATTTCGTACACGCGACGAGCTTGTTTCTGAAATCGAAAAATAAAAGTGACTTAGGAAAAAAGGAAAACATTTCGAAATTACTAATTCAGATATAAAAATTACTTTGTTTATTTTGAATTTGTCTTTCGCTTCCTGAGCCATGTTTTTATTAAATCCTTGCTTGAGTTCAGACTTCGAAAAACTGGGTAATTTGGAGCAGTTGACCGCGTCTACATAGTCTCTCAAGCGTTGAAAATGTTCGGACGGTTCTTCGACTGGAATGGAATTACAGTAGTTCGATTACAAACTTACATCATTATTTTTATCCTACAAAGTGGAAGAAGTGTGTAATTTTTCCACTATTATTTTTCGAACGCACTTTTTTCACATTGAAAAATGAAAAAAAGTTTGTAATTACCCGTGATATCTTTGACTTCGTCGCATCCAATGTATGAATTGTAAATCGTCTGTAGAAGTTTTACTCCCAGCCCCATTCCTTGGAAAGGTGGCAAAACCAACATTTGTGCGATACGGGGCCTTGTGTTACAAGGATAAGCGTAGTACTGATAAACCGTGGAAAAACCGACAGTGCTGTAACGGTTCACCCCTGGTTCTGGACTATATTTTTCGAACCTGTTAACCGAAATTTTCATAAATTCAAGTGTAAAAAAATGTGCTTTTTACACTAGTGGAAAAATCGGTAACTTCGTCGAAAATTATATAAAAACATGTTTTTAATAAATGATAATTCAATCATGAATAGATAAATGATAAACAATGATTTGATGATAAAAAAGCAATAAAAACATACATATTGAAATAACGCCACTGATCGTCGTCAGTATCAACGAAACTCGCCGCATCAATGTACCACAAAAGGAACGTTTGCAACCTCTTGTGGTACTGTAAAAATTTTGGATTGTTGACGTCACTTTTGAAAACCTCGAAATGCCTCGTGACTCCATCATCTAAAACGTAAACACACAATTTGTTATTTTCGGAAATACTCACAAAATCCTCAAAACAAGCAGATTTTTCAAGAATCTCAAATATGATG
This sequence comes from Platygaster equestris, assembly GCA_030522785.1. Taxonomy (NCBI): domain Eukaryota; kingdom Metazoa; phylum Arthropoda; class Insecta; order Hymenoptera; family Platygastridae; genus Platygaster; species Platygaster equestris. The sequence continues at coordinate 10,793 of JAPYZK010001892.1, read as the reverse complement.
AAAAAGTAAGCATCTAATATAACAAATATTGAAACTTTCACATTCTAGAAATTTTGGAGAGTTTACGATGATTTCAATGATAAAAATCATTAGCAATGACAAATTTGATGTCAAACTTGACAATTTTCGAATTTATGAAACGTTTTTTCCATTTCTATTTTTTATATTGAAAAATTTATTGAAATTAGAGTACAAATTGATATTCAAATATTTTTTATGTAAATTTTGAATATATTTTTATTTTTCTACTTTTCGAATTCTCAAAAATTTTTAAATCCATACAAAAAGAGTCATAAATATATATATTAACCATCAACAGAAAAAGAATGCAAAAGCTCTCCAGATGGTTTGAAGCTTTCGTCTTTAGTAAGAGCTTTCACGAAGTCGTCCAAATTACTGTGAACTTCAGAGGGCAAATATTCGGATATTTTCTGTAAAACATTGTCGGCTTCGACGTCGCCACAAGATTTGTCGACTTGCTTGGAGTAAGTCATGCCCAAATAGGTTTCCAAGCAGCCTGCTGCGTAATAAAGTTTTACCTTTAAATCTTGATATCCAAATATTGTTTCACTGGAAACCAAAACAAAAATACTAATTTATAATGTGATGAAAATATTTCGGGAAATTCAGTGATACCGATTGTAGGGTTTCGTGCAATTGTTTTTATACGACATTAAAAATTTCGCGAAATATTATGTACAAATTTCGTTAAGCTTGAAAGTCTCATAATATGTCAAAATTATGTAAGTTTTTTTTTTTTTTTTTGCAGTCAAGACTATATTTTTTGGAATTTAATCGCAAATGGCAATTTTTGAAATTTGAATTTTTTTCAACTTTTTCAAAGAACGGTCAAATTTTACAAATGTCTGAATGAAAAAATGTCAATTCTAAATTATTAGAAAACAATTATAATACGCATTTAATATTCTGAAAATTAACAAGAATTTTCCTACATAATAAAAAAAAAATTTCACTAATCAAAACGTTTCTGAAAAAATTTCATTTTCCTCAATTTCTCGTAAAAACTCAAGCCCCCTCAGCCCCCCTCTGTGACTACGCGCCTGCATTTTAACGGTTGTTTGGATCGTTTGTATATAATAGCAAAATTTATCAATACTTCCGTCCTTCTTTAATCTCGTTTTAAAAACGTTGCGCTAGAAAAGGACAGCTAGAGATATGCATAATTTGAATGTCAGTTGGTAACCCTTTTTTACGATGCGCGCGCGTCTAAATGCGCACTATAGCAAAAAAAAAAAAAAAAACAATTGAATCTTCTCAGCTGTTTTTTAAGGTTTCTCCTAAAAATTAACCTCAAATTTTGACAATTTTTCACAAATTCGTCATGGAATCTGGCGAGTCGAACGAATCAAAACAAGAACAAGTGTGGATCAAAGAAGAAGAGGACATTGAAAATGTGAGCGACGATTCCGAGGGAGACAGCGATGTCGAGCTTCTCGAGCCGCTGCCGGAATTGCCCAATTTGCCCGCAAAATCTCGCGACAAATACATGAGCGTATATCAAACTTTCGTAGCCTGGAAAAATGCGAAAGAAAAAGAATCGTTCGCCGAAGACGTGCTCATGGAGTATTTCGAGGAAATGTCGGAAAAATTCAAACCTTCGTCGTTGTGGTCGCAATTTTCCATGATCAAAAACGTAATGATACGGGAAAATAAAATTGACATAAGCTCGTACAAAAATTTGCTAGCGTTTTTGTCGAAAAAAAATGAGGGGTATCAAAGGAAAACGACGCAAGTTTTTACGTCGGACGACATTGGAAAGTTTCTCATCGAAGCGCATGACGAAATATATTTGGCAACGAAGGTAAATCAGATTTATGAATGACTATTACATAGTCAATTTACAAGTTGTCAATAATGAGAGGAAATAACTTTTTCATGTGAAAATAAAAGTGACATTGGTTCATTCAATAGAAACATAAAGTGCAAAGAAATCAGATAGAATTTAAAAAAGTTATTTCATAAAATAGGAGAGTTCCTATAAATAGAGAATTTGGCCATTCCGACGCAAATGTTTGATTAGCTATCTCCAGAGCCAGATCCAAAATGGCAGCTCCAATAGGAATAAGCGACTGTATTTACATGTCGAACGTATATGTGTGTACCGCCGCCATTTTGGATCCAGCGATGACACGTACACACTAACACATTACAGATGGCTAAACTCTCTATTTAAAGGAACTCTAGTAAAATACAACAGAAAAATTGAATAGAACTTTAAACAAAATCCATATTTTATAAACTTTCCAATGCTTTCATACATGATTTATAGAAAATTTTTGTACAATTCATATTTGTTTATCCAATTATCCAACAAACATAAGATACATCCAATACCAATTTCTCATTTCCCTCAAACTTTCCAGGTTGCCATGATTTTTGGAATAACCGGTGCCTGCAGATCCGAAGAATTCTGCAGGTTGAAAACCACTGACGTTGAAACCTATGGCAACACGATACTCGTCAAAATCACCCCTTCGAGATCAAAATCCCGATCAATACCAAGAACATTCGTAATCGAAGGAGAATTTTTCCACTTTGTCAAAAAATACGAGATGCTCAGACCTGCTAACACAACCACGGATCGATACTTTCTGAACTTCCAGAATGGGAAGTGCACGAATCAAGTCATCGGGAAAAACAAATTTTCTCGTTTCCCCAAACAAGTAGCTACATACTTGAAATTGCCAGACGCGGACGCTTACACTGGCCATTGTTTCCGTCGCACGTCTTATTCGCTCTTGGAGCAAGCTGGACAAAAGCAGAGAAGAATTCGACACCACAGTGGATTGCTTATGAGCAGACCCATGGAAAATGTCGTGGAAAATGCAAGGCTAACAGAAAATTCAACGTCGCAGTCTATGATCGTGCCTTTTTTGGGTTCGAATGGGACTCTAGAGCTAGAGGCTCCGTCAACGAAAAAATCTCGAGAGTCAGAAGCTCAGGGCTCAAGCGACCCGTTAGCTACCAAAGCTAGCGCATCGTCTGTCAATATTGGTCACACCGGGGCGTCGTATAATGTTAAAATTCCACAGAAGAATGTTACTCTTCAGTTTGTCAATTGTTCCAACATTACGATTAATTTCTCGAATTAAACTGTGTTATTTCAGTATTTATGTTTTGTAAGAAAATAATTATGGAAATGATTCAGTAAAAATGTTCTTTGTGATTATGATTTGGAATAAAATTCAGTGACTGAAGGTTTGTGAGTTTTTTATAGGAATTATGACTTATTTGATGAAGCATTTTGTTTTTTGTAGATTTTAAGAATATTTTTGCTTACAAGTAATTTTGTACAGTTTTTAATACATACCTTTCTCCAAAAACTTGATGCGACATTTCAGGCTTGAAAGAGGCTTCATCATCCTCGATGTCCTGTACGTTTCGAACCAATTTCAACTCTATGATGTCGTTGCTATCGACTATGTAACTTTGCAAACTTGCCATCATTGCGTCGTCCATGATTCTGAAATTTGAATATTTAAAAATTCAAATATAAAAATAAATATATTTGTTTGAAGATGAAAAAAGTTGAATAAGTTCAGATTTTTTCTAAGCATTAATTTTATTTATTGTTGAACTCAAATACAAATTTCATCTGGGAATCATCATCTCGTAGATATAATCATTTTTAAATTGATAATATGACTGGTTACTTTCATGAAAGAATATTGAGGATTCAAATTCAAATCGATTAAAAAAAAAAACTATACTCCGTTGACAATTAACGTTTAAATAACATGCAAATTACAAAATCCAAACATGTCGCTACATAACCTCAATTTACTTCCTCTATACTCTACAATATATAAAATTTCATCGAAAATAAACCAACGAATGACTAAAAAAATTCATATGCATTCATAAATATGTTTTTGGAACTGTAATACGAAGACAAACAATTTTAAAACATCTGCGAAAGAAGTGAATATTCGTACACACGAAAATTTCAAAATTGTCTACAATTGCTTTCTTTGGATTGAGACAAAAGTCACATGTGAAATTCGGTGTATTACATTTTACTTTATTATCCAAGTTTTGAAAATTAGTATAACATTTGTTTAGATCCTAAATAAAAGTATTACACATACAGAAAACGACCGATCAACTTTAAAAGCATAATAATGCGTAAATGTTCTTCGAAAAACCTGCAAGTTTCATGGCAAAATCGAAATACTTACATCAACAACAAATTTCTTTTTTGTCAAAGCAAAGACTTATAATTGCTGACAGTTATTGGAACACTTTTAAAAAACAGACAACGCGAACTAATATTTATGAACAATTGTCACCACCAACAACCACCAAATTGACACAATATCTTCGCGCCAATTTTTGCTGTAAACCAGTGCCATCTACAACTACAAACATCTGTCGGTAATCTACCGATAATTCCACTCTCGAAAAAAAGTAAACAAACACAACAGTACAACTCGTAGAAATAATGATGATTGAATCAAATGGCAGCGTAATTGCAAACAGAAACCGCGACTGTTTATCATGCCGAATAATAAGTGGTTGTGGATTGTTCGGGAGCGGACTGTACGTTTTGCAAAATTCTAAAAAACTCGAGAGAAGACCGGGAAAAATTCTGATGGTTTCAGTTGCAAGCAGTATGCAATTTTCCAAAATGACTACAGTAATTGCAGTGAATGACGAGAGAAACAAAAATCATTGTAATTGTGTTTTTTTTTTCAGTTTTAATGGGACTTGGGACTGCCAGACTGATGGATTTACCACCTTTTCGAAAAGTTTTCAATCACGGATGAATTCTTGTGTTCATGTTGCTTTTGGCAGTCAAATATGGCAATAAATTGAGTATTTTTTCGACAGTCGTTCGGTTTATTAAAAGTACACGATGATTATATGTTGAAAAAAATTCGATTCCATCAATTTTCACTTTTATTGGATTTTGACATTTCCGTGTAGATGCCTATTTTACCGACGCGCGCGATTATCATTATCAAAAATGTAAAACACACGAAACATTTACAATAACGTCAATAACATTCGCAAAATAAATACTCTGTGATATACTGATGGAAAAGTTTAATATTAATATTTATTTATAACGATTTTGTGTCAACTTGTACTAAAAATATGTTGGAGACGATTCCTCTCGAACGTTCGCGGAATATACCGAGCGATGACGGTTAGGAAAGGGGTTAGCGGTAAGGGGAAAGAGAGTATCGCTAGGCAGTAGGGGCACAGCATACATGTCTGTCGCCTTTACATAAGAACATGGCTACCAAAAAAAAACACCGTGACTGTTTGTTGACATGCATGAATTACGTACGAATGAGGGAATCGACAATATATTATCGTGGGTAGTTCTGGTAAATTGTGGTGAATATCTTATTTCAGCTTTACAATTGTTCCTTAATTCAAAAATATTCAACTCTAGTCAATTAACATTCTAAGACCAGCAATGATAGGGACAGTTTTCGTAAAAAACGTTCAAGAGTTATAGATTACATCTATTTTTCAAAACACAAGTTATATTATTTTTCATGTTCCTTCAATTTTTTTGCATTTATGTTAAAGACAGCAAAACTTTTTGATATTTACAGTTGTACCTTCGTTCACAGGAAAATGATGAACAATCAGAAGAGTCGACAAGTAAATCAAGGAACATGGATTTAGACGAAATAAAAACTGAAGAAATTTATATAAAAGAGGAAGAAATCGAAGATGAAGAGTATGTCGACATTTCTGACACTGATGGTGACAGTGACAGCTAACCGACAGATATGCCAGAAGAGCTGCCTGAACAATTCAAACATAACACCTACACTGCTTACAAACTGACCGCCTATCAAAATTTATTGACGTGGAAAAATTCAAATGGAAAAGAGACTTTCGATGAAGACACAATGTTAGAATACTTTGCAGAACTGTCAAAAAAATTGAAACCATTGACATTGGAAGCAAAGAGGGGTGCGATTAAATCTGTGTTGTCTAAGGAACACAATATTGACATTGGTTGTTATCGAAAGTTGTTGTCATTCATCAACGAATGTATTTTGAATGGATGCACCTTCAAAAACACTTATTTTTCATTGGAAGAGGTTGAGAAATTCATCAGCGAAGCATGTGATGAGACGTATTTGGCAATGAAGGTAAAGAATTTGTCATTCCTAATTTTAATGGACAATGATAAAAAAAAAAAAAATTCAATGTAACGCATGAAATCAAATTTTCAGGTCGTTTTGATTTTCCGAATTATTGGAAACCCGAGAACCGCGGATTTTTGCAATATGAAAACAGAAGACGTTGAAATTTCAGGCGACAAAATAGTCTTAAAACTCAAAAACTTGCCGCCTCGACGTGCGAAAATGTTCACAGTCAGAGGACAACTATCTGAATACGTGAAAAAATATGCAATGCTGAGGCCGAACAATGCACCCAACGATCGTTTTTTCTTGACGTACCGAAAAGGCACATGCACTCCCCAAGGGATGGGCACTTCTGCATTTAACGCCATGCCTAGGAAAATTGCACTGTTCTTAAAATTGCCAGATCTAGCTTCATATACCGCCAGGTGTTTTCGAGATACGTCACTCATGATTGCTGGTCCATTGCAGAAGAAATATGGAATAGAGGGAGTGAAGATTAGCTCAACTATCTCTGAAAAATCAATGCGTCGTGCAATAGAAGAAAAAAAACCACCAGCAAAAAAACCTCGAGTACATGAGCCAGCACATGTTGCTAATGATCCGTTGGCAGTGAAAAATGTGATTCCTAATACGTCGTACGACATTAAGTTTCCTGATAAAAACATTACACTCAACTTCAACTACTGTTCAAACATGACGCTTAATTTTCATTGATTTTATGATGACTTATTTATAAAAAAAAGATGAATGATTTGTAGAGCAATGTGTTTTTTTTATCATTGATAAGTGATGGATGTATTTATTAACTAGGGATTAATGGGGTTAATTGATTAATCAAGGTCCTAACTGATCGAGTTATTGCACAACTCTATTAAATTCTGTATATTTTTTGAAATCAGAAGGATTTCTTGAAAAAATTCCTGGTGTACTGAATAACAAAATTTTTTATATATTTAAATTCCGGTTTACACTTCATACCATACCCATGATTCTATGATCATACGATACGATTTCCTTGGACATTATTTCTGTTGTTCATCATAATCTTCTCCTGTTTCTTTTTCTCCTCTTTGAATGCTTCGGCGTTCGCTTTACGTTCGATACGTCTTTGCTGTAATAAAAACAAGAAAACATTAAACAAATTGATTAAAATTAGTTTTTCACTATTTCGTTTTCGAAAACGAGAATGCAGATAATATTTTTATTTTCGCCCAAGTAGTCAACATTTTTTGTGACTCAATTTAATCGTCTCGGTCACATAAACCAAATAAAAAAAAAATTACTTGTCTGTATTCCCTGAGTGCTTTCTTTCGCTCTTTTCTTTCCTCGGGTGTTTCATCCTTTGGCCTCACACTCAAAGTACTCAAAGTTGACTTCATCGTCCTTGCAACAGAAGGTGCACCCGTCGAACTCACTCCTCGATTCATAGAATCCAGTTGAGCTAATGCTTGGGCAGTCAATTTTCCAGGAGGGCCAGTCAAAACGTTTTTCGGTATACCTGTTTTGGGGTCGATTTTTATTTTTCCTGGGCCCTGAAAATAATAAAACAATATTTTTGAAACATTTAGTATATGATAATTTTCTTCTGAAACCTCATTATTTAAATATTCAAAACCTGAAAGAATAACATCGGTTTTCTATGATGAAGGAAGTAAATAAAAAGAAAAACTGTAGTAAAAATCTTCAATTCAAAAATGCTATGTCGATTCTTTTTTTTTTTTTTTTTTTTTTTTACAAAAATGGTAACTGTACCTTAGGCTCCGAAATCAATTTTGGATGATTGTAAATATTGCTGTAGTTGCTCAAGATACTTTCGCAATCCCATTTACAAGATTCGCGAGGTGTGATGAGCAATTTATCCAAATCTTCATCTTCCGAACTATTATATTCAAGTTCCTTAAGTTTCATGCGAGTCTTCATCAGTTCATTTATGTTCTCCATCTGAAATTGCAAAAAATGAAGTAAGAAAAATGTTGAAATATATAAGAGTATATAGTACATTCTTATTATTTTTGTAATTTCCCAAGTATTAAAAAAAAACTGAATTTGCAAAATTTTTCTTCAAAATATTGAACAATTAATTAATTTTTAGTGGATGCATTTTTCATGAGCGAAAATTTCTGAAAAGTAATGAGTAACTGATGCACATGACTAAAAATTTTCAAAAATAATTGAAGATACGAACAAGTTTTTAAGAGCTTAAAATTTATCAATTCAACTCAATATTTCTGAAAATGCGTGGAAATAGATGGAAAAAAATTAGAAAGCAAAAAATACTTGTACAGTTGAAGTATTTCGGGATTAGAACAAGTAAAGAAAATTATTATTGGCTTTGAGTCAACGAAAAGATTGAAAAAAAATTGGTTTCAAAGTGTACTAAAATTCTTGAAAATGTGAATTTCTCAATTTGGGAAAACTGCAAACAATATTAAAATGATTCCGAAAATTCTGTAGAAAAAATTGCTTTTTTGTGAATCAGAAGCTCTAAAAGAATTCATTTCAAAATCTCACTTCAGCCAATTTTCATCAATAACAAAGAGCAATAAAATCTAAAAGAATTAAATAAAAATTACAATCAAATGACCAAAAACTACTCAAAACAAAAGAAACATTTTTAAAAATGTACAAAAATTTTCAAAAATCAAAGAGGTAGTTTTTATAATTCACCACAATTTTCAAAAATATTCAGCATTTCTCAGATTTTAAAATATTTTAAACAATATCTAAAAATTCAATATCCTCACAAAATTCCACGTTTTTTATGACTACAAAAACCTCTGTAATTAATCCCTAATCAAACCTACTCACTTCTTGTTTTTTCTCTTTCTCGTATTCATCAACTAATTGCATCAAAAGATCTGACTCAAGATCAATGTGACCCTCAATTTCTTCGCATTCCCGCGCGCCAATGTCGAGGTCGTCGTAAGCTTTCTATAGAAGAAAAATTGTCTCTTAACACAGCGCACAAACAACGGTAAAAAAATCTGTCAATTTACATTTTCAAATTGCATGTCCAACATTTTAAGCTGTTCATTTCTTCTGATAACACTGCTGCTCATGGAATAGTTAGAAAATCGAGACTTTGTTTCTTCGCCGTTAAACGTTCTTTGCTTTCCTCTGAGGTCTGCTACGTTGTCTCTTTCCTCATCCGAATCGTCCATTATACCAGTGGATGAACAATCGGAATGTTCATCACATTCTCTGGAATCTGAAAAATTAATCAAGATTCATAGTAATTTTTGCATCTCGTAAAGAATTATAAATTCATTCAATCTCCCATACTTTCAGTTCTCTGTAAATTGATGAAGAATGAACATTTTCATTGAAATGATTGTACAGTGGTGTTCAAAAGAACTTACATTTTTCAAATGATGGATAATTGTTGATATTTTCGGTATTTTATATCATTCTTATAATATTCAGAAAAAATTATTACTCATATATCTCCCAAATTCAGTCAATTCGAAAAATGTTGTTTACCTTCTCCGCTATCATCGCTACCCTTAGCATTAGCAAGCTGCATAAAATTATCCTCTAACTCATTTTCTGGATTATCAAAATCAAAATCCTCGTCCATCGCAGCCACTACATCCGGATCCCAATCGGGTCTTGGACCAGCGACCGGCGCGGCTCTGTTCAAAAGTCCTACATCCTCTTCCACTTTGGAAGCAAAAACCGACGAGGGCAAACTTATCCCAAGTTTTTTCTCATTCTTCTTCTCCACATTCAACGCAGGGATTTGCACCCACTCTGACGACAACTGCGTGGTATCACGCATATACTGCATATAATCGTGATCGTCGTCATAAAATATTCCATATTTGTTCTCTTCCTCCTTGCGCTTCTTCAATTCTTCGGGTGTTTCGTTTTTTCTCGAAGATTGAGCTTTTTCCTCAGGAATCAAGACCCTCTGAGGAGCGGTTTCGTCGGCTGCTAGAGGATCCTTTTGCGAGCGATGAACGAGGTGAAAAGTCACCGAGTTTTTTTTGTCGATGAATTTCCTTGTTTTCGGCTAAAAATGAATTTTAACGTCAATTCGTGTGTTTTTTAGACTGACAATATGTAATGAGGAAGTAGTTCTATAGAGGTTAGGTTTTAGAATTTGAGTTTTTTTTTTTGGTGACTTGCCATGGCGAAAATTTATGGTGGGGTACGGTCGTTGGTTTTTCACACTTTTGGTTTCGGATTTTGGTGTATTTGATTTTTTGGGTTGATTTTTTATAGTTTTCGACGCGAAAAGTAAACGAAAGTAGACACAGACGTCACACGAGGAGAATGTAAACAAAAATTCAACACAATTCAACAACAAAATACATTTCTGTTACCTACAAAATGGCGGCGGGAATACCTACGTTATCGACGGTTATTCGTCAGTTGGTAACACTGGTGAGCTGTTGGCCAGCTTGCCAACGTTTACTACAGTATCAAACGACGGTTTTTTTTAATCGAAAAAACTTCCAGTATATGGAAATATTCACGGTGTTTGTGACTACGCTTTTCCGAAAATATTGATGATTTCATGAATTCATGGAATTTGAGACAAACTTTTTTGAAAAACGTCAAAATTTCACATCTTTTTATTCACTTTCAGAGTACTCTGCTGTAATCTCTGAATTATAGAAATTTGAATGTATTTACGTAGTGAAACTGAAAGATCGC
>JAPYZK010001891.1:0-18793 GCA_030522785.1 Platygaster equestris | reverse complement strand
TTACGTGACCGAACTGTCAAAGTACTACATAACCTCACTTTCTAGGCGACGTTTGAGGTCCGTCACAGACTTTGTTGCGGGTAAAATATCGTACATTACTCGTAGTGAAAGATGTGCCACTACGAGAGAATTCTTTTGCAATACGAGTCGGAGAAATTTTCCCGTAATGGCACTTCTTACACTACTAATAGTAATGTAATATACTATTATAAATCACTCACCTCAGATACCAAAAGCTCACCAGCCAATGAATACACAAGTATTTGATTTACCTTCATCGAAATGTACATGAAAATTTTCACTGTATTCATTATTGATAGTACATTGAGCTGCATACAGGTTTCCAAACAAAAAGATTGATTAGAGGCAGTACTTATTTCATTGTGGAACGGTAAACAGAGCACGCGCTAATTCCAAGGGGGCGCAAAAAACACCTAAACTGTTCAAAATTTCAAAGTTTTCAGAAACTCTGAAATATTTGAAAACTCCAACATTCTCGCAAATTCGTCAAAACTTCACAAAACCAAAAAACTTCGAAAAATTCCAAATACTAACACTTTCAAACATCAAAATGATATTTAAAACTTCAGAACCCATTCAAATTCGTCAGAACTTCGAAGTTTTCGAAACTCCTGAAACCTTAAAAACTGCAAAGGTCCGCAATTTTAAAGCTCCGGAATTCTTTCAAATTTCGAAATTTTCGTAATTTTTAAGCCTCGAAGTTTTAGAATTCTCCAAAACTGCAAAATTTTCATAATTTCCAAAACTTTGGAAATAGAAACACTTAACAACTTTCATACTTCAAAATTGTATACAAACTGAAAGTGATTAAAAATTTTGAAATGACGAAACTCCAAAATACTGTAAAAGTCCAATATCCTCGGAAATTCGTTAAAACTTCACAAAACCAAAAAACTTCGAAAAATTCCAAGTACTAACACTTTTAAACATCAAAGTGATAGTAAAAACTTGAAAACCCATCAAAATTCGTCAAAACTTCAAAGTTTTGAAACTCCCAAAATCTTCAAAATTGCAAAGGTCCGCAATTTTGATGATTCGGAATTCTTCCAAACTTCGAAATTTTCGGAATTTTTAAGCCTCCAAGTTTCAGAATTCTTAAAAACTGCAAAACTTTCGGAATTTCCAAAACTTCGAAAATCGAAATACTTAACATTTTCCTTCTTCAAAATTGTTAAAAAATTGGAATGCATTAATGAACAAAAAAATTTATATTCTTGCAAATACATCCTAACTTCACAAACCCAAAAACTTAAAAAATTCCAGGACTTCCAACCTTCAAATTTTAAAAAATTCAAAAATTTCCTACATATCAAATTCAACATTTGTTAAAAACTTCTAAATCCTTCAAAATACTCGAAATTTCAAAATTCCAAATCTTTTAAAACTTACGAAAATTCCAAAACTTTTACAAACAACGCATAGGGGCGGAGGGGGGGATTCAGTTCTCTGCCGTAGTAGATACGCCCCTTACTTATCGTATCTTTAGTAGATACGCCCCTGACTTTAATACCTTCGTTATTTGGTAAATCAGACCACAAAAGATCAGCGCACTGACGCCATTCGAGAACATTATCGGAATTCCAAACAAATGTTGGAGGTTCACCCTGTGACGTAACAGAATCGTATGTTTCTCGACACATTCTCGAAGCGTGGACTTGTAATTTCTACCCACTCGTAGATTTTCCAGCTTGTACTGTAAGCTTCTCAGTATCTTGCACATTTGGAAAACGTACAGAGCAAATGCAATATCAACCGAAGATGTTACACTCCATAAAGTACACGCTACGAATAATTCGATCGAATATTGCGACCAGTAGAGAAAACTTCCGGGAACTAAATTCCAAGGTAACCTGATTTTACGGAATGTTTTATAAGACATGGAATTACTGTGCTTATTTTTGAAGTACATGTCCGGGATTTGTGAACTATCTCCCTTCTCCCTTATGAGTGAAAATCGTCTGAAGATAGTCTAATAGATGCATATTTTGTTCATGGACGATTTTCACACCACACATACTCTAGAATTATGCAATTTCTACCTTGTCGGATAAGGAAAAACATATCTATGATATTTAAAGTTTGATATCAGAGACTGAAACGCGTAAAAAGTCATAGCGAAAGCGTTTTGAAATGTATAAAACTTCCCTGCGAAATTCATAATCGAAAGACCAGACAGTATTTGAGAGTCTTGAGAAGAATTTCGCGACAGGCTATCGTCAAATAATTCGTTCAGCGATCTATTAACGTTGCGTAGTCTGCGTCGGTGTATAAAAAATGTGAGAGTCTAGCAAAAAGTTCAAGAAGACAATTTTTACAGCTTAAAACAATTTTCATTTAAAAACATTTCGTCAGTTTTGCGGAGTCACTTCAAGCTCGTAGCAACCTATGAGCAAGAGGGGGCATTGCCAAAAAATATGGACATAATTAATTCGATTTCCATTGATTATTACTAATTTCTGTCAATTACCATTGATTCCTATCAATTCCTATGAATTTTTAATACTCATCAATTTCCACCAATTCCCATCAGTACTGATCAATAACCATCAATTATTATCAATTTTAATTGATTCCCACGGATTTCCGTCAATTCCTATCGATTCCCATCGATTCCTATCAATTCCCATTGATTCTCACTCATTCCTATCGATTCCCATCAATTCCCACTCATTCCTATCAATTTTTATCGATTGTTACCAATTCCCATTGATTCCTATCAATTTCCATCGATTTCTATCAACTTCTGTCGATTCCTATCAGTTTCTATCGGTTAATTCCTGCCGATTCCTATCGGTTCCTATCAATTTTCATTGAATCCCACGAACTTCCATCAATTCCTATCGATTCCTATTAATTCCCATTGATTGTTATCAATTCCCATTGATTCGTATCAATTTTCATCGATTTCTATCAACTTTTATCGATTCCCATCAGTTTCTGTCGATTAATTCCTACCAATCCCTATTGATTCCCATCAATTTATATTGATTTTCATCAATAACCATCACTTTCCATCGATTCTTATCAATTCCCATCAATTTCCATTCATTCCGATCAATTCATTTCGATTGTTATTATCAATACCCATTGATTCCTCTCAATTTCCATCGATTTTTATCAACTCCTATCGACTCCCATCAATTTCTATCGATTAATTTCCATCAATTTCTATTGATTCCCATTACTTACCATCAATTTCCATCGACCCCCATCAGTTTCTATAAATTCCTACCGATTCTCATCAATTTCCATCAATTCATACAAATTTCTATCAGTTCCTGTCCTCCCATTGATTTCCATCAATTACCATTGGTTTTCATGAACGCCAATCAATTCTCAATGATTCCTATCGATTCCCATTGATTTCAATCAATTCTCATCAATTCTTATCAGATTCCATTGATTTCCATCAATTTTCAATGATTCTCTGTTCATTCCCATTGGTTTCTGATATACACTTCGCCCGGATAAAACATTCGAACAAACGTCCAGAGGGATTCATTAGTCGAAATGACTTAATTGGTTGACATAACTTTTTAGACGAAAATACATAAAAACCTGAATGGAGGTTGGCGCTAGAAGCCCTTTAGTTATTATTATATTTGTTGTAAACCCTATTAATGATCGCATATCAAACTATGCTGAAAAGTGAATAGACTGTCGAAAAAGAAACGTCAAATTCATAATTTCGATTGGCCCCCTCACAGAAAACAGCATTCCTACGGGCCTGAGTCACTTTCGTAATGTTTGTTTGTTGGCCGAAAAATCTGCCCCCATTGGGGCCGGAAACTTCGGAATGTCTAATATTACGACGTAAATTTGTAGTAACCTTAAGATAAATAGTAAAAAACGACAGTGAAGGACTTATCCCAATCGCGAAAGTAGCGGCGTCGGTGAGGTTATGATAGACGAAATTCAACGTGTAAAACGTCGTGAACAAACTGAGAAAAGTAACGACCACGAAAAGAATTTTGTGAATGACGTGGGTTTTTTTTCCGTAAAACACGTAAAGCCCCCCGACTTTTAAAAGAACGTCGAGGAATTTGACGAACGATCGGTACTTTGCGAGACTTGCCATTTTTTAGCGAAGTTCCTTTTGCGTGGCGCGATAAAAAGTGAGGTCTCCCGGGTTTATTAAATATGCGCTCGATAAAAGATACGTACGGAGGGTCCGATTATAAATTAAATAGATAGAAAATGCTCGGATGAATAACTTATACATAATAAGGTATCATGAAAGGGAACTAAGAAACATTGTGGGCTAGTTCATCCATTATGCAGTACGTGACTGCAGAATGGGCATAAAAGATGCGATTCGGTTATTTATTCAATGGAAGCGCAATGTGCAACATTTTATACTTCAATTTTTGATGCACTCAGTCAGAAGGATTGATAACATATGCAAATCATGCAATGTCTTGAAAGACATAAAGAGACGCGTGTCCATTATTTATTCATTGAAAGCACCAAGTGTAACGTTTCCAGCACTAATTTTTTAGCATCCCCGTCCATATGAAAGTAAGGTGGATAAAAATTGCATGAATAAAATGTTCTTTGACGTCTTGAAAATTTAGTATGTTATAAATAATTACTGTTGTACGATATGGAAGCTTGTATCGTTGTGATGTCATCATAGCACACGAAATACGATTGTTGAGATCGTCCCCGACTCGGAAAATTTTACCCCCGAGTCTTGAAGTTTTTATTTTGTACTGGAAAAGTACTCGAACTACTCAATTGTGAGGTTTTGGCATGTTTTGATATCAAATCAGCTCCCTGAAATGTTTTTTGAAAATCTTCTGATAAGAGACAACTTTTCTTGTCATAAGTGACTATTCTAGAAATGGCACTCGAAGGTAGTATAATTTGTTGAAGTCATGTGAAATGTACTAAAGAGGTTAGTTAGTGAGAAACGTCGAATGAAATATTTTTTGAGGTTAGTTATAAGCGTGCGCAGCATTAAATAGGTAAAATATGGAAGCAAATGAAATTATGTGCAGGATTTTTACGAGAACTAGAAAGTGCCTAATGAAATATTTTCGTGAAATATAGTTTCAAGTCATTTTATAGACACTGGTTTTTCATGACCTGATCAAGAGACGCGGTCATATTTTACTTTGAGCATGCTGATATAAAATTCTGGTATGTACATAGGAAAAAGATAGTGTTGGCATTCATTTATATCAATAAATGGAATGAAATTAAACATCGTTCATCATTCTTGGTTTGTTTGGCGCTTTGCAACGAGATCGTAGCATGGATGTAACGTTACAAATGGCACATAAAAAATGCTTATATTCGTTTTTTACTCCGGAGTAATGACTTTTTTATATTGAAGTAAAGCGTGGTGCTAATGTTCATACCCTTAGTTACAACCACACATTTTTTGCGAGGCTGAAATTAATTTTAGTTATCACGGCATTCGTTGAAACAGTTACAGGGTGAGTTAAAACGTTTCGGAATATAATTAATGAGAAAAAATCAAGGTAAGTCAAATTGATGGTGGATATTGCTGTCAAGTTTGAATAAGATTGGTTACGAAAAAATGAATAATAGTAGCATAGATATCAAGTTTTTCCATTTTTTTCGATAATTTCCTAGATTTCTGAGCGCCCTCTCGTCTCTTTTGCAAAGTCTACATCTTCTCTTCCTGCAGAGCAGCTTTCACAAGCGAATAGGGCGGTTTGTCGTCGCTTCCTTCCGTCCTTTGAGGTGCTTTTGGTAATGGGTTTATATGTTTCAAGCCGCCCCAAACATGTTTTTTTAAACATAAGCACAAAAGTAGATGATTGAAATATCGAGGTTAGAAATTTAAAGTTTTCCCAATCTTAAAACGTATCATATTTGCTCATTAATCAAGTACTACTCACAAAATGGAGATTTTTTTCAACAACTGCAGAACAAAATATCTAAGTGAAAGAAAATTTACTTACCTTTCATAAAACGCAAAAATGTAGTATTTTTCTCGTCAATGTAGAACAACAGCACCAATCATTTGTAAAATGATGTGTCTATTGCAGATCCACGATATTCACGACAAATGGCAACACTCGATATAAAAACTTTTTCATAATTCGATTGTTTCAACCCACCCCGGGTTTCAAAGGGCCCTGGTCTCCCCTAGTTATGCCAAAAGAATAAGGAATTTCGAGTGATATTCCACTGCAAATATTTGGTTCTTGAACATCCAGGTGTATTTCGTGCAGATTAATCAGTCCTTTTTTGTATTGCAATCGTGCAATCAATGCAACAAAAATATTAATGGTGAAGAAACATTTGTCAACGTTGATCCATGAAAAAGCAGCGATTAGGTTAGGTTAGTATGCAGTAACGTTACATTTTGCGTAATAGACGTGATTGGTTGTAACGTTAGGGTGAAGTGCCTAATTCCGCCCCCCTCCTCCCCCCCTAGCTTTTTTGGCTCTAAATTATAAACAAACGAGTGTTTTCGTCACAAACAAATCCACTTTTGTACTTTAAAGGGTTGGTAACGAATCCCTGAAATTGGATTTTTTTATTTTGATTTTGAGAATCTAAAAAATAAAAAAAGCCAAAAAATACATTTTGGC
Source organism: Platygaster equestris (assembly GCA_030522785.1). Classification (NCBI taxonomy): domain Eukaryota; kingdom Metazoa; phylum Arthropoda; class Insecta; order Hymenoptera; family Platygastridae; genus Platygaster; species Platygaster equestris. Next base: position 12,203 of record JAPYZK010001891.1, on the reverse strand, counting down.
GTGTTTCAAAAATGTGGTCCTAATTCCGCCCCCCTCCTTCTTTTCATATAAATGATGTAAGTAATTGAATATTGGTAAGGGAAATGTTTTCATTAGCACTTATTTACAAAATTTGCACACAAACGACAGAAATTATTTAATAATATTGAAAATGACACAAAATATTCAACAATTACAAAAATATTCAACACTATCACAAACTATTGTTGTATCCACCAATATTCAAACATATGATAATTTGATGTTCACCAACATACGAATATTCAATAATAATGAAAATGAAGTTGGATATTTGCACACAAAGGATGTGGACACGATAAAGAATATTTAAATGTGGATAAGATAAAAATACCACATATCGTTAGAGTGGAACGAGTTCTTAAAGTGGCCGAGTTCCTTACAATTTAGAGGGTGGAAAAACGTCAGCTCGTATAACTTTCCAGAAAAAAAAGCTATTGACACGAGATTTGACGCAAACTCGTTCGTAACATAAACGCTAGAGGTTAGGATAATAGTTCAGAAGGTGCAGCACCTCTAGGCGAAAATCAGCTGGGGGGCGGAGTTAGGCACTTCACCCTATTTGCGAGGGGAATCCCATACAACTCAATTCGAGTGTCTCGAGTTCTCGTAAGCCTACTCCATGAGGCACGTGAGTATCTTATGTGGTCTCATAGAACTTTTCTGAGATCTAATGGAAATTATTAAGGAATTCATGAAAATTCTATGAAATGAACAGCGACACTACAACGATTATCCAAATTTAAATTGACGAGATGAAGTCATATTTTATTGATCCATACTTTGTAACAAAAAGAAGTAGGATGTTGCTGCGTTAAAAACCTATGACTTAATCGATAATTGATTATATTGTTTCTTTCGAAAGAAGATGGAAAATTGAAAGAAGTTTGAAAGTCTATAAAGATAGGAAAACAAGAAGCAAGAAACGTTTGGATGTCGACAGTCTTTTGTCGCAAGTTTTTACGGAAGAGTTTGACAGTAGATTTTAGAAAAATAGATCGAGTCCGTTGCGTTGTTGAAAGAAAGTTTGAGAGTAGTACATTATTGCGCGTGCGAGTAGTATTCATTTTGCGATTCAAGCGCAATAGTGCGTTTATTATATTTCTCAAAGACCCTTTTTGTGTACCACTTTGAAGTTATAGTCGAATAAATATTGTAACGGTCAGTTTTGAAGAAGTTTTGAGAAGTTTATGTTCAAGATATAGTTTTCATACCGACATGAACATTTGTAGCGACACGATGAAATATCCTATTATTTTCACCGACATCGGCTTTTGAGATAGTATAATAGTAATGTCATACTTCATCCTGTTCCTGACCAGTGGCAATCGTAAGCTGCTTGGAGGTAGTCTGAACTCTGACAGACAATTAAAAGTTGAATTATCTTTAAAGCAAATTTCAATATCTTCCCTGCTGAAAAAAAAGTAATCGGTTTTCCATTAAATTTGGAGCGTCCGATTGGAAAGTCTAAGTAGAAAAATGGTCTAGTTGAATTTTTATGTCAAATATCAATTGAATCTTCTAATTAAAATATTTAAATTGATTTACAATTGAAAACTTTTTTCGGAAGATTTTGAATTTTCTCTCGGAATTCCGAAAAATTAAAAATTTAAATCCCTAAACGAAAAAAAACTTCTTCGGGTTTTTTTCGGAATTTTTGCAGATTTTTCAATTCCACTTACAGTTTGTATTTCATATGAAAATCCAACTGGCTTATCCAAATTTATTGATTCGCTGGACCATTTTTCTACTTAGATTTTCCAACTGATTGATCCAAATGGAAAACCAACCGATCTTTTCAGCAGTGTCATGTATGTGTTGGATCAGGAAAAAATAGTTTCATCTTGAACAGCTGATATGTCGATATAAAACCGTTCGTCAATGTTATACCGTTGATTCCGTATGATTAACGGATTTCTCTGAACTTTAGGGCAATTCATGATTTTGAAATGACCTGTTGGTCAATGGTATTCGATGGATCTTTTTTAACAGGGTTCTTAACCTAATGAAAAACATACATAGCATTTAATTAAGTCAATTTTTTTCAACCAGGATGCACACAAATGTGATGTTATAATCATTCTATCATGATTGTAACATCGAATTAGCCATGAATTCGAAACTGCAATAATTCTACCATCATTTTACACCATTCGTGCATCCCCTTTCATGAATGATGGTAGAATGATGCGGTCGCGGTTGATACAAATCATTATACCATCATGTTTTGAAACGTGACTGTAAAATGATTTACGAATGTTTCAGTGTTTGTGATTCATGAATGATGGTATGTTCTTTCGTACATCAAGAGAACGATTCAGCGATTTGTCCGTCGCTCTATAATTATGTATGAATCATGATTCATACATAATGGTACCGTGATGGTACAAAAATGGACTGATTCAATGGTGGCACAAACATTTGTAAATGATTGCGATCTTACAAAATTTCTCCAATACCTCTAATTTTTTTGGAAGTGCATCAGTTTACAGTCATTAATAAATTGTTGTCATCGATGTCTGTTGTGTCGTTTTGCGTTTCTAAAGTGGGAAACCTAATCTTAAAACAATTGTAGCGTGAAATTTGTAAAAATAAATTCATGAATTGGTAGGATACATTTAAGAATCTCTAACCTTAAAAAATATTGAAAAAGATCATACACATGTATCCACCTATCTCATGTTAAAACCATTCTACTATGGTTGTAACATCGAAATTGCCATGCATTCGAAACTACTCTCATTCGATTATCATTGTAACATCATTTGTGCATCCCCTTTCGTGAATGATAGGATCACGCGGTCGCAGTTGATATTAATAATTGTATCATCATGTTTTGAAACGTATTGAACAATTATTTACGAATGTTTCAGTGTTTGTGATTCATAAATGATGGTATGTTCTTTCGTACATCAAGAGAACGATTCAGCGATTTGTCCGTCGCTCTACAATTATGTGTGAATCATGATTCATACATAATGGTTCCATGATGGTACAAAAATGGACTGATTCAATGATGGCACAAACATGCGTAAATGTTTGCGACCTTGAAAAAATTTCTTTAATATCTCTGATTTTTCTGGAATTGCATCATTGTAGAATCATTTATGAATTATGTACGATCATGATTCTTACATAATTGTAGAAAAATTCGGTCGCAGTTGATACAAATAATTATACCGTCAGTATGAATCAAATTCTACAACGATGGTACAATGTTTGTCACTACATTGCTATGTGGGAAAACCTCAAGAATACCTTTGCCATCTGATGAATTAATCCACAAAAAATCAATGCGCTCGCAGCATTCGAAAAAATAATCGGAACGCCGAACAGACGTTGCAAATTGCGTTTGTAGCGTATCTGTGCTGTGTTTTTCTCGATGCATTCTCGAAGTTTGGGTCGATATTCTTTACCATTTTTAAAATTTGCTAGTTTGTACTTCAGATTCCGTACAACCCCGCAAGTTTGGTAGATGTACTTGAAAAAAGTAACGTCCACTGCGGTTGTGATGCTCCAAGAGCTGAACGCGACACAAAACTGGATGAAATAGTGCAACCAGTAGATTTTGCTTCTCGGAACAAAAGCCCAAGGCAACTTTCGAGTCACATAAATATATTAATTTGCTACTGCAACATCAGTTATCTCATAATATATAATCGATAGTTCAAATTGTGTCAAGTGATTTTGAATATCGTTAGTGCGGTGACCAAATTTCTTTGACATGTTTCCAAAAGTTCATGTGTATCTTACCTTGTAGAATAGGGCAACATGTACTTATGACGTCTAAAATATAAAAGTATGGATTGAAATGTACAGGAAAAGTTAAGAAAGCGACCTCCGATGAGTGAATTTTACTCGATGCTTTGATGAAGGAAATATTTTCCAACTGGCGTTTTTTTTCTGCAGGATCTTTCAAGTCTTCCTCAAATAATACCTTCAGCAATTTGTTTGCGTCGCGTAAACTTCGCCGGCATGTGAAAAATGAGGATGTCTTGAAAAGTAGACCGATTAGTTACCAATTATCGTCGATTTCATGCACAATTTGTTGAAAGTTTTCGTGTAGTGCTCAAGTACAATGAAAGGGATGGAAGTTCTTCATCATAATTTGATGAAATCGAAAAAAGTTCGTTAACTGTCAGAATATGTTACAACTATCTACTAAAAAAAATCGAGTTCCCTTACTTTCTTTTTCCCCCCTTCCATGGAATAATCCCCCTACACCGGTATTTACGTCAACTTGCGTTATATCTGTGACCCACCATTGCCTCACTTGGAAAATCAAGCGACGGCATAGTCGGATATGGTTTCGAACCAGCTTTCGGTGATCAACCTTTTTTTTCCAAGCAGAAAAAATCTGAGTCCGCCGGGATTCGAACCCATGCCCCGCAGACTAGTAGTCTAATGGCGTACCACTCGACCACCAGCCCGCTTATTAGTTATCTACTATTTGTCCTCTATTTATGAAATTCGACATAGAAAAAAACGTATCCGGAGCTGTTTGGATAGTTGATGGTACCTTCAAAAACATCGTAAAAAATGATAGAAAAGGACTGATTCCAACGGCAAAACTCGCCGCGTCCGTCACTTTATGAAGCACGAAATTCAGAGTCGAAAATGTAGCAAACCTCTTACGGAAAAAACACTAAAATTCTGAATGTCAACACCGAAAAATAACACTCAATGGAACACTCGAATTTCCAGTGTATTTTCGGACTCTTAACTTGAGAGTACACTAAACTTGAGAGTACTCTGCGTGTGAATGTTCGCTCGCTAATCTTTGATAAATAACAATAATTGGCAGTTAAATATTAATTAGTAACGGTAATGAAACACTTTTAACAATAAAAAATTGTTTTTAATAATAAAACTTGATATTCGAAAAAAAATTGTCCCAGGAAGGATTTGAACTCACAAGTTCAGGATTGCGAAGCACATGTTCTATCATATCAGCTAATCATCTTTTTGATTGCAAGGCACAAATTATTGTACCCCAACATAAAGAGTGGTGAAATCATGGTAAATAATTAAATAGTATAAAAAACAATACTGAAAAGCGGTAATAAGCACCTTAGAAATTACATTCATAATTATATTATGCAGTGAAGAGCCTAGAAATAACGCAAACGTCAACAGCACATGTAGCTGTATTAGCGTACTTTGATCAAAGTCAAGTGCATTAAGTGCTTATCACTGATCAGTCATGGAAAAACACTTGTCATGAAACTTCAAAAACGTCTAAGTGTTGAGTGTTTATTTCTAACGTTCAGCGTTTACACTAAACAGTTGAGTGTATACTCCTAATGTTGAGTGTTTACACTCAAGTATTCAGTGTTAACGCTCAAAGTTAGGTGCTTACACTCAACGTTGAGTGTTGCTACTGAACAGGCAAGTGTTCAGTGTTAACGCTCAAAGTTAGGTGTTCACACTCAGCGTTGAGTGTATACTCCTAACGTTGAATGTTTATACTAAACAATTAAGTGTTATTGCCCAAAGTTGACTGTTTGCACTAAAGGTTTAAGAGTTTACACTGAAAGTTGGGAGTAAACACTCAAAATTGAGCGTAAACACTTGAAATTGAGTGTAAACACTCGAAAATTGAGAGTTTTTTCCGTAAGAGACAAGCTCAAAAAGTTGAAGATAACAAAGTAATTTGTGCACAGGATGCGATTTTTCCCGGAACATCCACAATCCCGCCAGTTTGGTCAAAGAATCTACATATCGCGTAAAACTATTGTACATTGCAATATCTCCCATTCTGAAATGTACAAATTTTCATGAAACACGTTCGATTTTACCGAAAAGAATTCACTTTCCTCGGTTTCCGCGCCAATAATTCAAATTTCAATTTTTAGGTGAGGATGGTCGTTCTTCGAGAGTCTCGAGCTCTTCAACAACTCTGCGCGAGTTCTTCGATCGCTGCAAAAAGTTGTTGAATGAATCTTTAAAAACGTGAAATCGCATCCGATATGTCATTACGTGAAATTGTATCCCTAGTTAATCAATTATTCTGTTGTCTTCCGGAAGGATATCGAAACCTTCAATTATTATTGTATGCGTCCTGTGAAAAACGCCAGATGCTGCGATTTACAATCATTTCTTCCCTCCAAATGCAAAGAATACGCATGATAAATGAAGGCTGACGTATTGTAAAACGCTTCAGTATCGAAACATATTGCGTTTTTCTTAAACTATAAGATGATTACGAGCTTTCCTTAAGTGATTTACATGAATCAATAAATTATACGAAATTTCAGATGTAATAAAAGACAGAAACTACAGAATCTCTGCAAGTTTGAATTTAGATAAGTTGCGTTTTTTGTATTTACTTCGCTATTCTTTCGTCGTTCATTGAAATTTTTTGTAATTTGTACGATCGTCTTTTTTTTATTTTTTAATTTGAAATATTCATTCTCCGTAATGATTTTTCTACGTCATGTCACCGACTGTTCAAATTTTACAGCTTAATATGATTATAACTCGGCAGTCAGCAGAAGGTATTCACCTTCGAAGTGCTTCACGCATGCACTTTATCGAATGCAAGTCGTGTTTGCCGGCTGGTTGCCATGACGCCCTCGCGAAATAGAACCCAGTTTAGCATGAAAATGAAAACAGAACTGATCGCGCGTTTCCGATAGGAAAAAAATTATGGAAAATACCGTGCAAAGCAACGGCAGAGTCAACAGGTCGGCTGTAACCCGAAGTGTACTGAAAAATGACCGGCTTCATGGTAAATCGTTACAGTTCGCGCTGACATATCAAGCTTGATCATACATTATCATAGAAACGTGCTTTTTACGTCCAAGCAAGTATATCCGTTCATTTTGTACGATTTTCACCCTTTGCAGTAAATTTATGTGATTTACTCAAGTGCGATTCATCCGAATGTCGATTCGATTGTATCTTTCGTTTTTGTTTGCTGTACATGGTATTGCTAGGAAAAATACTATATACTGTTTTTGTATCAGTACCGGCAATGCCAGCAGTGGGATCTCATAACTGGCTTTTGCACAAGTATTACGTGCGCCATGAATACAAAATTTGTAAGAAGTACATCGAACACGAACTCGCGCTGTCGAACGGTCAAAACGAGTTCGCGAATTTCTTGAAGGTATTTGATCAGTCGTGAGTTTATAAACTCGAAATGAAATTCGAGATATTTTGTAGGGGATAATTTCTCGGAAAGAAGGAAGGATCCAAGATTCTTTGGAGTGTTTTCAAACATGTTACAGCATCGACTCGAAAAACGTCGACAATGCCAAACAAATTGCCAAGTCATTGTGAGTTACTCGTTACAGTTTTCTTCCCTCTGCTTTGTCGGTTAATTTCAGCCCCAAAACTTGATTAATTTTGATTTTTTGAAGATTCCTTTTAGGTAGTCACAAACGTGCCTTAGAAGTTTTTCTCGAAGCGGAAAAATTGAGCCAAAAACCGGACTGGGAAATTTATCATAACATAGGTCATTATCATCCCCTTTTTTACACTTTTAGTTGATTTTATCTGATTAAACTTTGAATCTAGGTGAATGTTACGTAAAATTGGAGCAAACGAGTGACGCTTTGCCATTTCTGAAAAAAGCCATGCAAATGACGAAAAACGAAGTGCCTTACATGACTTTGGCCAGAGTTCACATCGCTCATAACCAAACTAATGAAGCCATGAATGTTTACACGAACGCTCTGACGTAATTTTTCACTTACGAATTCCGACTGTCTTGAAATTTTTGTGATTTATCGTGATTTTATCGTTTGAGTAGCAATGTTCTGGACAATGAAAATATTTCGATCGAATTGGGTTCGCTGTATCTCAAAATGGGAGACCACAAACGGGCTTTTCAACAATTCGGGATGACTTTGGCGTACTCGAATACGAACGTCAAAGCTTTGCTACCGTTGGCGTTTATAATGCAGGTAAATTCGGTTGATGTGAAATGTATTGTAACTCCCGCATAACTAACCTCAAAAAACATTCAGTCGGTGGAGAAAAGAAACAAGTTTTGAACCCATTCCACTAAACGCGTTCGAGACGCGTTTTTATAACACGTTTGGAGCATGTCCAAAACACGTTTTTCTAACGCGTAAAAATGTATTCTTTTCGGGATTAGTAGAACGCTTTCTTCCAAAAAGCAGCGAAAACGCATTTGGAACGCGTCCTTTACCGGCGAGTTACAGCAAAATTTCTTCCGTCTACCTTACAATTTATTTTTTTTACTTTTTATTTTTTATTTATTATTTACCGAATTATTTTTCCACGTGCGCGAAGAACGCATTTCGAACATGTTTCAAACGCGTTCTAAAAATCCAAATGTGTTCTAAAAACACGTCCCGAATACGTTTTGAAACAAGTTCAAAATAGACATTTTTGTATCAAGGACTTGAGGAGTGGCTTTTCGGGCCGAGACGATATATGAAGCCAAATCTCGTCCCGAGGTGCAGCCGAGGGTCGAGAGGCTTTATACATCGCCTCGGCCCAAAAATCACGACTCGGGTCCGAGGTGCAAACATCGTTTCTTGCAAAACACGCGCTGAATTGGAACTTCCAGCCCCTGAAAGAGCGCATTGAGGACGTCCATTCACGACATGGTGCACCACGAACCTATAAATGTCAAAATATTGCGAGTCGACAACGCTCATACGCGTTGGATAAAAAAATCCATATTGTCCCTGTCTTCAGCGGATTTGAGGATCAAAAGTAGGACTTGAGGAACAATCGTAGGACTTGAGGAACAATTGTAAGACTTGAGAAACGATCATACAATACCAAATCGCCAGTCGTAAATCATCCTCAATGCGCTATTTCAGGGGCTCGAAGCGTCTATTCAGTGCGTGTTTTGCAAAAATGTTTTTAATGCATCCGAAACGCTTTCCAAACACAAGAATGCGTTTGCTGAAGTTAATTTTTGATCGCAGAGTCATAATGAATACGACGACGCTTTGTCAAAATACAAAGCCGCGGCTGAGACTATGTCCGAATCCTGGGTAATGTGGAATAATGTCGGAATGTGCTTTTATGGCAAGCAAAAGTTCGTTGCGGTATGTTGATTACTTTTATGTGACTCCGGTGCATTTACGCGTTTTTAGCGACAGCGTAGAGTATCGTAAAGTTGTACTTTATGACACAGAGAAGCATAAAATGAAAACTGATCTGCGCATGCGCGTATTATGATACAGAGGAGCATAAAGTGAAAACTAACTTTTAAAACTGCGAACGCTCCGCAAGAACAATTCAACGACTGATATCTGAAATTACTGTCGATAATCAAAGGTATCATTCAAAATAAATCCAAATTGGAATTGATAAGTTTAATTAATGGAAGTCAACGCTAAATATACACGTAGAGAGAAGCTGAATGTTGTAGACACGGTATACGGTGAGCACGGCGCATTATGCACACGCATTGTTTGAAATATTTATTCGTTCCGTGAATTTCGATCAAAATTGATGAGTTGGGTGAAAAATCATTCAACATTTCAACGCATGTGTATTAGTGGAGCATATTCAAAGTACATGCGCATAAACCGTGTTAGTGCATGCGTATAGCATGGCTTGATCCTTCACATGACAGACCTCACGCAAAAAAACTTGTAAATGTCGCAGGACTTATCTCGCCTCGGCTTCGATCGTCCTGCGAGCATTGCCGCTCGTCGCGTAAAGACCCTCATTATGCGCCTTGGCGCATAATATACTATTCCATGACATTTATAGTAAGTTTCAATAAAGGACTCAAATTATTGCTCCAGTCCTATTTAAGGTTATAAATGATGCACGTGTCCGACTAGAATTTCTTCTACGAAATAACACCATGCAATAGAATGTCCCTTATGAATAATCCCAGTTAGCAACGAAAGATTCCAGAAACGTTTTTTTCTGAAACCATTATGAAACCACTAAACATTTGATGTTCCCTATGACTGCATATTTCAGGCCATAAGCTGCTTGAAAAGAGCATGTTACCTGAACCCTCTCGCAATGCTACCAGCTTGTAACCTGGGAATCGTTCTTTTAACAACTGGTCAACCAGCTTCTGCTGCTATTTCCTTATCTTCTGCTGTTGCTATGGACCCAAACATTGCCACGCCTCATTTACTTTTAGGATGTAAGCTAGATTTTAGTTTCTCGAACTATTTGACGTACGATAACATGACGTCGATCACTGAAGACCCCCCCATTCCTTCACTTAACCTACAAATTTTCTAGTGGCTCTCAAAAAACTCAACGACCCGTGCGGTGCTGAAGATTCCTTCGCTCAAGCACTGTCTCTGGCGCCCCAAGATCCTCTTGTTCTCGTGAATTACGCCATTTTTTTGGAAGGGGAAGGCAAAATCGAAAGGGCTCGGGAAATTCTGACTGTCCTCAATGATGCGATTACAATAATCGAAGTTGACGCGATGGTATTAGTTTATTAACTCATGATTCGTGAAATATGTTGACTACAGATCAAATCTCTACGTAGGTCGCGCAGACGGCGAAGAAGCTCAATTCGAAACTTCAGATCCAACAGAATATACGCGAGGAAGGTCATTTTATGACTGCGGATGAAGTGTGAAAAAAGGATCGAAATGGATAGACTTGCCACTTTTTTTTCATTTTTCGTCAAGGGAGGTATTTGATTTTCGGGAAACCTTGGCAGAATTCAATAAATGTGTCTGAGTCGAAAGGTGTCCAAGACGTGCTCAAAAAGTATCAATATTTTCCTCAACTCGTGCTCCGGTTAGGAGAGGGGGCCTCGTGAGCTTCCACTCTTCTCGAATGGAAAATAGACTCAAGTTCTATTGTTCGCGATAAACGGAACTAGACACAAATTCTACTGTTTACGACTCTTCTAAAAGTTTGTTTAAATTAAAATAAATCGAATTTCAAGTGTGATATGAAAACTTTCTGCAAGTTTCTAGTTACCTTTACGTAACTTCTTGTTAATTTGTGAAGGTTCCGGTGACCGTTCGTCGTTTTATGAAGAGATGGTATGAAATGACAGAATCATCTTGTTATTTTTCGTAGTATGTTAGTAATTCTATAGAAGTTGGATAGTGACTTTTTAAGGGTTTTGAGTGGGTATAAAATGCTCCTAGTTTCTTAATATCTTTTGAGGGGATCTAGTGATGTTTTAATGAGTTGAATAATTACTTTTAGATTGACCTGGTAACTTTTTCGAAGTTTCTAGTGACATTCAGTCAGATTGAAGTATTGAATATATTTTCCCAAGAAATCCGATGACTCCAATTTTCTAGGGGAGTTAAAGAGCGATCTGAGAACTTTCTGCAAGTTGCTAGTTACCTTTTCGTAATTTCTAGTTATTTTTCGAGAATTCCAGTAATTGCTGGTCTGTTTATAAGTATACTTGACGTTATGGGATGACAATTTTACGTGATTCTAGTGACTTTTAGAGTGATGTCAATTGTTGAGAAGTTTTGTAATTTTTAGAATCATCTTGCCATTTTTCGTAAGTTTCTAGTAACTCTATACAAGATTTTAGTGACTTTTTGAGAGTTTCGCGTGTATGCAAAATGATCTAATTACTTTTGAGAGGTTCTTAGTATACTTTGAGGGGATCCAGTGATGATCTAGTTTTATCGTAATTTCCAGAATGACCTAGTAACTTTTTCGATGTTTCATCTAGTGACCTTTTATTAAATTGGAATAGTTTTCTAAGGATACCGGTGACTTTTGAAGTTTCTAGTGAGTTTAAGAGTTATCTGGGAACATTTTGCAAGTTGCTAGTTACCTTTTCGTAATTTCTACTCAATTTTCGAGGATTCCGCTGATTGCTTGTCTGTTTATAAGTACTTGAATTTATCAAATGTCAGTTTTAAGTGATTCTAGTGACTTTCAGAGTGATGAGAGTTTGTTGGATTTTTTTGTTACTTTTGGAATCATCATTTGGCTATTTCTTTGTGAGTTTCTAGTAACTCTACACAAGTTTTTAGTGACCTAGAGGGTTTTGAGTGTATGCGAAATGATCAAGTTACTTTTGGAAGGTTCTCAGTATTCTTTAAGGAGATCTAGTGATGATTAATAAGTTGTATAGTAACTTCCAGAATGACCTACTAACTTTTTTAAAGTTTCTGGTGACCTTTGTCAAATTGAAGTAATTTTTCAAGGATTCCGGTGACTCTTGAAGTTTCTAGTGAGTTTAAGAGTTACCTGGGAACTTTTTGCAAGCTTCTAAGTTACCTTCTGTAATTAGT